>VUQI01048863.1:4141-25051 GCA_015106735.1 Paratilapia polleni | reverse complement strand
ATTCTTATCTTATAAGTTGAGGAACACAATCTTAATGCCTTCCCAAAACAAAATCCAACCATTCAGGAAGCACATGAATATAGGGCCACATGAGAAAGGAAAGAAAAAGGAAATAAATAAAAAAGGTGAACAATTAAAGATGGCATATATTTAAGGGAAGAAATCATGACAGAAAAAAAATAAAATAAAACATGGAAATTCCTGGAAAATTCCATGGAAAAGTCCTTTGTATATGAGTGTTACCTGTGTCCTGTCCTTTGAGAACATGTTTCTCACACAAATAAGTGGTCAGGTCCTCCTCCTGGCTTCCTTTGTACCAGTCCTCAATCACTTCCTCATACTGCTCTATCAACACATCACACTGACACACACATACACACACACATTAGTATGATATTTGGCACAACATAAGTTTTATTTAAAATGTGAAGATTTTTACCAGGTCTGGGATTTAATTTAGGTTACTTCAGGGAAGTCAATTAACATTAAAAAAAAATAAAATAAAAACACCTGTTTTTTAAGGTCAGCCACTTCAGCTGAAGTCTCGTTCCACAGCTCATAGGGAATGTCCATCACCACGTTCACTCCTTTATTCACCAAACCATGAAGGGTGGAGAAGGTCTCTGATATGCCCTGCAGATGGCCAGAGAGATATAAGAGATGTTGGCAGTACACGAACTTTCCAGGAAACCTGTAGAATGCCACTTTTCATTTTTACACATTTAAAACTACAAATGTGGATCAAATTTATGCTGCACTTCATGTGGAGAAGTTTTTTTCTGGCTGCTGTTGCTGACATTCAGTTAGGCTGAACATTGCTATCTTTATTTCATACACAGCTCACCAAAAACAGACTTGATGATAAGAGATTATCTGCTTTCTCAGCTTAACCCTTTCATGCATGAATTATGACATCTTCAGTCAAGATTTTTTTCGATAACTGTTTTTATTACCCCTTTAGGCATGAAAACATATTTATACGTCCACTCAGGTGGACAGCATGCGTTTGACTTTTTCAACCAAGAAAATATGTATTTTAATAAACAATAATGTGTTGGCTGATATGCCACTATAGCAACAAAACACATGCATATTAAAGAAAATGGCTTTTGAATAGCTGTCCGCTGTAGTGACTGTCATGCATGAAAGGAGCTAATTAAAACTACAGAAACAATGAGGTTGATAAAACACCTTAAAAAGCATAAAATTAAGACCAATTGTCATTGTCACTGCAAAAAATTATGTCTTATTTTTGCTAATTTGATATAAAAGGTTAGTTTAATTAATGTGTTCTCAAAAAAAAAAAAAAAAGTATATGTGTATGATTTCAAGGTTACCTTTCATCACCTGTAACTTATCTGGTTACCTCTTGTTACCTTTTTTCAGCTATGATTTGATTCAGGTGCTGCATAATTTGGGAAATATAACACATTTAATTTCTAGAGCATAAAAATAGATTTGTTTTTTCTTAAACAGTTTCCCCAGGCTAGCTATAGCCTTAGCGCAGTCACTGTTTTTTAGAATTGTCAAAAAGTGACACAGGGTTCCCACATTTTCCACAGAATTAGTCTGAAGGATGTTTTCTGTGGCTGATATCAGAGCCACTGTTATGCATCCCATTGCTGATATGAAACAAGCCTTAGAAGACTAACAAATTGCTGTATGTGAATGTCATGTACAAGCGTTGCGGTGATATGCTGGTACAGGTGATGACTGTGATATTTTTAAAAAATGAAATACACTTTATGGACAAAAGTACTGGGCCACCTACAGGAGCCGCTTGGCCACAGAAACACATGCCATGAAGCTCCCGGCACACAGTTTTTGTGCTGATGTTAATGTCAGAGGAGGTTTGGAGCTCTCCAGATATTTAGTCAGCAGAGCGCTGGCAACTTTCATGCACTATGTGCCCCCACTCTGTAACTTTATGTGGTGCGACACTTTGAGGCTGAGTTGCTGTGTTTCTCAGATGCTTCCACTTTGCAATAACACCATTTACAGTCGATCGTGGAATATCTAGGAGAAAGAAATTTCACAAACTGACTTGTTGCAATGGTGCCATCATATTACAGCACCAGGCTTGAATTCAATGAGCTCTTTAGAACAAATCATTCTTTCACAAATGTTTGTAAAGGCAGATTACATGGCTAAGTGCTTGATTTTATCCACCTGTGGCAATGGGACTGAAAACACCTGAATTCAAAGATTAAGAGGTGTGGCCCAATACTTTTGTCCATATAGTGAACTTCAGATTTTCAAGTGTCACACTTAGAAAAGGATAACAACTTAATTTTTTCAGGTTTCATAACCATTTACAATTCCTCTTATTTATCCATTTATACTTATCCAGGAGGTTTTTTTTGAGCTTTAAAGGTAGTCTCAAAGGTTTCAGGGTTTTAATGATCACAGTTCAGTCCAATATGTAGTCAGTGCATTTGCAGAACAGTCACCGACAACATGACGACATTCAGGGAAAAGACAAACAGCATTTTAGCATTGAAACAAAACAGAAGTTGCAGGTTGTAAAATCAAAACAACAAACTGAAAGACAATTAAGTGCTCCATAGAGCTGCAGGATTTACAGCATGAAGTGGCAAACAAACCCTTTTCACAGTTAGCGATCCTTGTTAATATAAAAAAAAATGCTGATTATTGCTGTCTTAACTGTGTTACATGTTTGATTCAAAGTGTTTTAAACTTCAAAATCAGGGCCACTTTATTAAAAATAACTTTGTTCGAATGTAACTTTGAGACTCAAGCTGCAGTTAAACAGTTAGTGACAAAAGAGGAAGCATGCAGACTGGTGGACTGACCTTGGCAAAGCGGTTGCTACCAGTTCTCTCTTTGTGCAGATTATACTCCAGCAGCCTCTGACACACATTTTCTACAACCTCAATGAATCTGAGATCTCTGCGGAGAAAGAGACACGAATTACAGGTGCTGGTAGGCGTCTGATTTAAAGCTTTTTCTCTTCTGACAACACACTTGGGTTCGGCCTTTTTGACTGTGCACCAAAATCTGATCACATTCAGACTATAAACTCAAATTCCAAGTTTGACATTGACTTGACAATGTCAAAAAAAATAAATAAATAAAATCACATTTCAGAGCTTTTGCATTTATTCAGACTCTAAATCCTCCAGGTCATGAAAATATGCCTTGATCTAAAGGATTACAAGTGGAGATATGCAGATTACAGGTCTATGTATAAACTGGCCTTTAATGCAACTTCTCAGTTCAGCCTCTAGATGTATTAAGAAGAACTGGATAGCGGATTACAAGATAACACCATAAGATGACAAAGTCTCACAACAGTTTGTGAAATAGTCATGACATGAAATCCATTGATTTGTGTTTGTAAACAAAAAGTTTCCACTTTGTTTGTGTCCCTGAACACGATTTTTTTTATCTAATGTGCACTGACTTATTTCCATGTACATGAAATTAACATTTCCCACTTTTAAAGGGCGAAAATGCCCACATTTGGAGGTTGGAGGAGTGAAACATTTTATAGCTCACATCACAGAGCCAAGTTTGAGTCAGTGCATGTTAGGTTACCTGGAGAGTCTACATTGGACGTACAGTACTGTACAAAAGTCTTAAGCCATTCTTAAGGAAGGGAAACAGGGAGAAAAGGTTGAGGTATGCCAAATTACTGACCAGTGGCAACTGGTGTTATGGCGTGATGAATCCAAATTTAAAATTTTTGGTTCAAATCGTTGATGTCAACATGTATGAAGGAGGTCAGGAGAGAGGTACAACAGTGAGTGTCTGCAGCCATCTGTAAAACACGGTGAGGACCTGTCATGGTTTGGGGCTGCATTTCAGTCAGTGGTGTCAAAGTCTCAAAACTGATGGAATTATGAACCCAGATTTTGATCCACCATCCAATACCATCTGGAAAGCATCTGATCCGCAACAGCTTCATTTATCATTATAACAATGATCCAAAACACACTGCAAATGCAGTAAAAGCATACCTGGACAGAATAACACACAATGGAACACTATCAGTCATGGATTGGCCTCCCCAGAGCCCGGACCTCAACATTATTGAAGCAGTGTGGGATCATTTTTTACAGAGAAGGGAACAAAAGGCAGCCAACATCCAAAGAAGAGCTTTGAATGTCCTTCAAGAAGCCTGGAGAACTATTCCTGAAGACTACTTAAAGAAATTACAAGAAACCTTGGCTAAGAGAGTTCAGACTGTGCTGAAGAATAAAGGTGGTCACACCAAATATTGACTTTCAAGCTCATAAGAACTGTACAAACTCTGTTTTTGCCTCATATACTGTATTCTGTTTGCACATGTTTCAGTAAACTGCTATTTCTCATCTTCCTAGCAAAAATATAAAGAAATGAGGGGTGGCTCAAGACTTTTGCACAGTACTGTGGGTGTGAATGTGACCATGAATGGTTGTCTGTCTCTCTGTGTTAGCCTTGGTATAGACTGCTGACCTGTCCAGGGTGTACCCTGCCTCTCACCCTATGACAGCTGGGATAGGCTCCAGCCTCCTCACGACCCTGATATGGATAAGCGGTTATAACAAAATGTGTGGATGGATGGGCCGTGGTGACACATCCCTGTAAACAGTCAGGACAAAATATGTGCTGCAGGCACAAAATATACTTCAAATTAAAATACAATCGTTACAAAGTCGTGCTGCCTATAACAAAAAAAAGAAAAGAAAAAAATTAATTTTCATGACCATTTCACATTTTGCTATGAGAATGGGCTGCATAGGAAGAAGCCACAGAGACAGATGCTGCCTTTCAGTTTGCCAAAAAAAAAAAGAACAAAAAAGAACATAATGGAGAACATCATGAGTTAAGTGTGTTTGGCAAAGCATGTCAGACTCTGCAGACTGAAAATAAATATGTGTTAACACTTTAAAAAAGGTCCTAAAGTTGTGAGACGCTATCAGATTAAAAGTGACTCTGCCTGCATGCTCACATACTTCACACACCCGCCACCCAGAGCAATTCAGTAGCTTCCCTGTTCTATAAAAAGTTTCTCCACAGGAACTGAACCTGACCAAGTTCCTGTCCCCTGCTGCCTCCTCCATCTCTATGAGAGAGAGAAAGATCCAGAATCAGCCGTGCGTACCCTCCCTCCACACTGAGCAGGTTTCATTTCTACTGTGAAACTCAACTGAACTTTTTTTTTTTTTTTTCCTTGCTCTGTTTTACCATGAGACTGATTCCGAACACCACGCAAACACACTCAAACTCACGACTTGACGTATTTGATCGGCGGCGCCCCCTTGTTGTCTATGAAGCGGTAGTTCCTGTCGATGACTTCTTTGGTCTTCCCGGTCTCTTCGAACGCCGACTTCATCTCGATGCTGACAAACTTACAGACTGAAGAGAGAGAGAGAGAGACAGGGAAAAAACGTTTTTTAAACATCAACACTCTGATCCTAAGTGTGAAAACAACCGACTGGTTTCTGTGACGTTATCTGCAGATAAACCCGTCCCGGCATGGTCGCTGTTGTTGTTGAGATCCTCCAGCTGCCCCACACATTGACTCCAACTTCACCATCTTGGACTGCAGCTATAGTAGTCCTTGATCTGCATCTCAGGATAGGTTCTAGTTGGAGGTACACTCCAGAGCAGAATGAGGACTAGTGTCTCCACCTGCAGTCCAACATGGTGGAGCTGGAATCCGTCCTGTGGACAAGAGGCAGGTGAATGACATCAAAGAGGACCTGGCAGCTGACAGGTAGTACAGTAGCCATGAGAGCAGACGGGTTTAGCTGGTTGGCAGCAGCAGAATTTTCAAAATAAAATGCTTACAAATAGCACCTTTAATAAACAAAGCGGCTTGTGTTGTGTATTTATGCTAAGAAATGGTTAATGGATTCAATTCAAGAGCAAATAACTGAAAACAACACTGACAGATTTGAAATGTTAGTTAAGCCCCACACTATCGCTGTTTTAATGTTAAACATGATCCTTTGTTTCGGTGTGACTTCCTCCACAAACCATCAACAAGAGTTTAGGCTCAAACAGCCTGTTGTCAATGTGAACCACCACACAGTGAAATTATACATAGTATAGATATTATGTGCCCTATATATACACATAATACAGTATATGCGTGACTCTTGGAGGTCCTCGGACCCCGTTTTGAGGACCAGACGTCACCTTCACATTTGTTTGGCAGATGAACCCAGTCATCGTCCCCTTCCTTAGCCGCTCCGACCGAGGAAATCAGGAGGAAAAACGACAAATATGCCGCTAAAATCATCCCGCCTGGTCTCTTTGACTCTTTATCTCGTCATAAAAGTCGTTTTGTAATTTAGAGAACTCCGCGGAAGACCGTTATTTCCCCGTTTTCACACCTTCCTCTGGACCATCACTGCTTCTTCACCTGCGAACGATCACTTCCGCTGTGGGCGTTACGCGTGTCGCCCTCTGGACCAATCAGAGAAGAAGAAGTGGCAGCAGCTGGACCAATGAGAGGCAGAGGAGGGTCAAAGAGATGCTCAAAGATAAGAGGTATCCCTCCGTGCCTTTCTACTCAATACTACTGTATTTTACTATACAGCCCTCTTAATCGAATATGCACAAATCTCTAATTTAGTTACTAGTAATTTATACAATCACAGAAAATTGAACTTTCAAAAATACTTTTATCTGCTGTTAAGTACTGTGTAATTAGTAAATTAAATTAGCTTAATTTTGCATTGGATTTTGAGGGTCTTGAGAGCTTGAAAACAAAGCAACTGGACCTTTTTAGGTTTCTGAAGACGTTTTGTCTCTTATCCAAAAGGCTTCTTCAGTTCTTCTTCATTTTGAGGAAAAACAGGTGTCAGAGTGGTTTTTACTGAATAATAAATATTAATAATTTCTATTTACCATCTGCTTTTTCGTTGTTTACAAAAAATATATTCTGAAAGGATACTTAACATTATACAAGGGAAACTCAAAAAAGTGAAAGTGATGAGGTGGACAGACTCTTTCATTTTTTTGTTCTGTGCAAGTGGTTTTGTTAATGGAAAAACTGCACAAAAAGAAATGGAGAAACTGACTCCAAGCTAAAGTTTAGGCACTTTAAATATAGTAAAGAAAAGAAAAGGAAAAGAAAACATACCTTTTTGTTAAAAATTATATAATGTACTTCTTTAATTCCTTCTTTTACAGACAAATGCAGTGTTTTCCTTTTTATGCTGCTACGTCAGCCTTTTATTATGTATATATGTATATCTTGTTCTACTTATCATACCAAATATACGGATAGCCTATTCATATCATTATGTAGATTGTTTTAAAGAGAGATATAGGAGAGGTTTCTTCCCCAACAAGACCATTGTTTATTGACATCTGTATCTCTGTCATCTCTTGGTGCTTTCCACAGCTTTACTTGCTTTACTTAATTGATTCCTTTCTTTGAGACATTACATCACATAAATAGCCTGTGAATACATCTGAATTTCTTTTTCACATGCACCGTCTGTGGTTGTAGGGAACTAGAGTGCGCAAGCCTTTTGGCAAGGAGTGGCACCTCTGATTATAAACAATCTTTGGACTCAGTGCTAAGACTTACTTGCACTCTTCAGTTCCATCCAACAGAGGGAGCCCTGCACCAACTTAAAGATCTGTAAGTCTTTTACCAGTAATGTTAACACTGAACCGAGACAAATGATGAACAGCTTGTCTGTCTGTCTGCCCTTGTTGGGTGTCTAACAAACTATTAATTTCCTCACATCCGTATTGATAGCTACTGACCTGCAGTGTGCCACAACCTTTGACCTCTGACCTCCATGTGCATGTAAATAGGAAGGTTCTCTTGGCTTATTAACCACCTGTGTGCAGGGCCTTGATGGCGGTGGTGTACATGTGCAGATATTTGATTGGCTCAGGGTCACTGGGCATGATTATTTAGCCAATAGCTTCAGGCCAGCCACACACCACTGTGTGTGCCTATGTGTGTACACGTGAGTGTGAGATCAGGTGATTATAGCTAACTAAAAAACAAGTAAAATGTGGCATGAAAAAGAATTTTAGTTAGTTATTATTTTCATTTCAGCTAACAGAAATAATAATGTGTACTTATGAAACCAAAATAATAATAATAAAATTAATAACATTTTGCCCCGACAAAGGTATGTATCCATATGATGTAAAACTAATAAGAACTAAACTAAAACTGAACATTTTTAAATGATTAAAATGAATTGAAATGAGCAAACAGTGTGGAAAGTAACTGAAACTAAATTGTTCTGAAAACAAACAAAAAAAAAAAGAAATTAAAGATTAATCAAAACTGCAACACTGATGAGAGAAACAGTGTTTATGTGGAGAGCCAACCACCTGCTCTTCAGACCTTCTGTTTGTGAGGGCAGCCAATCAGAAGAGAGTTGGCTTAGAGTTAGAAGCACTAAAACATCTTGTTTCAGACAGAGGACAAACTAAGGGGGGACCCTGAACTGTTGAATTGTTAATCATGCAAAGATCCTGTGATAAGGATAAACATATGAAGCTGTAATTGAATTTGTCCTCTTCAAAGTCAGTGATTGTTGGTAATTAAAAACTGTCTTATTGGGAGAGGTAGATTGATAGTAATGCTTGTGGTGATGAGAGAGCTGAGCGTGAAAGCAAAGCTGTCAGTTTACTGGTCGATATATAGTCCTACCTTCACCTATGGCCACAAGCTGTGGGTAGTGAACAAAAGAATGAGATTGTGGAGCGGCAGAAATGAATAGAGTGAGGAGCTCGGTCATTTGGGATGGGCCACTGCTCCTCCACATTGAAAGGATGAACATCTGACCGGGGTGCCTCCTGTATTGCTTCTAGGTGAGGCGTTTCAGGCAGACCCAGGACACACTGGAGAGGTTATTTGGGAACACGTCTGTGTCCCCCCCCCCCAGAAAAGATGGAGGTGGCGGCTGGAGAGAGGGAGGTCTGAGCATGTCTGCTTAAACTACCCCCGTAACCCGGGCCCAGATAAGCAGCAGAAAATGGATGGATGGATGTTGTATTTGCACTCCACCGCTTAGAGCAATCCAAATCATCATTGCAAAGTGTTTCTTAAAGGATAATTTACAATGTTTTTTGCAACCCACAGAGGACCTCTGTACATTCCCTGAGGAACTCCTTGACATTAAGTTCATAAACTCCTTAAACTCGTCAGCTCACCCACAGGACTTTAACAGGATTTTTCTATTTAGCGGTGTAACATGCATGTGTGTGTGTACATGCACCTTAGAATATTTTGTGTTTCTGTGTGCCTAAATGTTTTTGACTGCATCTGAGAGCATGTGTGTAAGAGAGAGAGAGCTTCACAGCGAGATGAGAGCGTTTGTCAGTGGTTCAATAATAGTCCAGTTTTTCTGAGAGGTGCTTCAGTGTACTGCTGCCTGCCAAAAGGACAGCCAGCTTCTCATTCCACAATGCACACACACACACTCACAGATCACTGTGTGTCTCATAGCAGAACTTGACACTGAGTTGGTGGAGGGGAGGTTGATGTAGAGAGAGAGAGAGAGAGAGAGAGAAAAAAGAAAGAAAAGGAGAGAGATGAAAGCTGGTTTTTATTCAGCAGTGCAGCCCACACAATGGGCAAGCGAGGGCTTTGTTAAAAAACTCTCATCTCTCTCTACCTCGCTCTCCCATGCTCTCCTTTTCAGCTGTTCCTTGAATAAAAATATTAATACATTTAGATTACATGGCATGTTGCTGAAAAGCTCTCTCGCTCTCAACGCATACAGAAAAAGAGCATAAAAAGAAACAGGTTTTATCAGTTTAGATCCAATTCACACACAAACACTGAAGCGAAACAGTGACACCAACCTGACCTCTAAAAGCATCCCGGACAACAGAAACAACAGAGCGAACTGTGAGCGGAGGCTTTGTAACTGAACAAAAAATGTTTTCATTAAAACTTACATTTAAAGTTTTTCTGCTGTTCTTCTTCAATCACTGTTTTCACATACCACAAAAAGCTTAATACATGGCAGCATATTGGGTCATTATGGGCAAAAAAACACGCACAAAAAACCCAAAGCAGGCCCGGGGAGGGGAGGGATGATCTTCAGACAAACAAAATGGATATTCACATGAAAGAAATACATTTGTCACAAATTTATGATTAAAGAAATATTGAAACCGTGTGAAAAATGTGTCTGCAGCAGAGGACCTAAACAATCAAACCCTTTCAAAGTGAAGCGATGCAACTTTTTCTTTTTTGTTTTTGATAAAATTATCCTGTTTTTCTCTTAATACTACCCTCTCCCTTGGTTTGTTTTGAAATGTTTCGTATACTCCTCTCAATACACAGTTAAACATCACATATTCTTACACAAAAGTCCTGGTTTTAAGAAAATGTAGCTGTATGTTGACTGTTGCTATTGTCAAGCTTTATTTTAGTACGACACATAATTGCACTAAACTACTACAACTACCACAGAGCTGGTAGTTTAAAGACTGGCCAAATTCAATTCCAGATTCACCTCTGTCTAGAAAAGTTCAGGGCTGCTTTGGATGTGCGAAAAAAGCTTTAGATTGTGTTTGTAATGTGTCTGTTCAGGAGGGGGTGGTTTATCTTAGTAACTCTCAGTTTTGTGTTGGTTTTAAACTTTAGTGGCTGTTACATTTTCAGTGTATTTGTCCAGCTTCAGAATGTTTAGTCTGCTATGATGACTAGAACAAAAACTGAAAACGCTTCCTTGGTATCCTTCATCTCTTCTGGATAAACTAATGAATGAAATCAACAGTAGTTAATTCTCTCCTTGTTGTGGTCACCGTAATCTAAAGTGGAACATAATTTACAAAAAGAACAACCATTTGTATTAAATAAGACTTGAAACTAGCCACTGAGGCCATAAAGTCATCAGGAAGGTTTATGCTACAGTCACACTAGGGAAAACGGTGGTTGGAGATCAAAATTATTGCAACCCTGTGCAATGAACTTGCAATGTCGTTGCCTTTGAAATGGCTGCTTCAAAGACAGGGACCAGGACTGCAACCATTCAGTCAGTTGTCATCTTCAAAGCAACTTTGGTAATAAAACAGCAATAAGATGGAATCAGTCTACTGTCAGTCTGCTATCAGTTTGTGATTGAATTGAATTGAATTCAATTTTATTTATATAGCGCCAAATCACAACAACAGTCGCCTCAACAGTCAGGCGACCCCCTATGAGCAACTGCTTGGCGACAGTGGGAAGGAAGAAACCTCCGGCAGAACCCGGCTCAGGGAGGGGCAGCCATCTGCTGCAACTGGCTGGGGATGAGGGGAAACAGAAGAGAGCAGAGGGAGACAGGACAAACACTATGGGAGAGGGACAGGGTTTAATAATAGCTAATGATGAAATGCAAAGTGGTGTATAAACACAATGGATTGCATGGGCTCAAGTTGGCCATTACGTGCAATCTGTGATTAACTGTGATAAACTGCACAAAAAGAAAAAAAAAGCAAATCTGTTACATACACCAATCAGGCATAACTTATGACCACTGACAGGTGAAGTGAATAACACTGATTATCTCTTCATCATGCCACCTGTTAGTGGGTGGGATATATTAGGGAGCAAGTGAACATTTTGTCCTCAGAGTTGATGTGTTAGAAGCAGGAAAAATGGGCAAGTGTAAGGATTTGAGCGACTTTGACAAGGGCCAAAACTGCATCTACAAAACTGCAGCTCTTGTGGGGTGTTCCCGGTCTGCAGTGGTCAGTATCTATCAAAAGTGGTCCAAGGAAGGAACAGTGGTGAACCGGCGACAGGGTCATGGGTGGCCAAGGCTCACTGATGCACGTGGAGAGCGAAGGCTGGCCCATGTGGTTCGATCCAACAGACGAGCTACTGTAGCTCAAACTGCTGAAGAAGTTAATGCTGGTTCTGATAGAAAGGTGTCAGAATACACAGTGCATCACAGTTTGTTGTGTATGGTCAGCAAAAGGGGGACCGACACAATATTAGGCAGGTGGTCATAATGTTATGCCTTACAATCTTATTTATTTGTGGCCAGAGGAGTCACCCCCTACTGGCCATTAGAAATACTGCAGATTTAAGGGAGTTCTGTTGAAATGCCTTAATGGTAACTGTAATATATAATTTGTTCAAAGACTGAATCTAACACTAGTGTTTGAAATCTTATGCATTCTGATAAATTAGTTGTAGCCTGAACAATTAGAAATTAAAAAAACAGCCCCAGATGTGCTTTTAGTGCAACATCACTGAATATGCAAAAGTAAATGAAAAGCACTTTGACAACACAGTACGTTCCATTAAGAACTCCCACCTCTTACATAAGGAAGTCAGCTCCACTTGATCTGATTTACATGGCTCAGGCAGGTTATATTTGGAATTAGAAACCACATCCTCACTCTTTTATGGTGAGCGGGTTTCTTACGACTCGCTGCACTCGTTCTGTCAGGAGACAGTCATGCAGTCAGGCACCTAGAAACACCCGACAGGATGTCAATTAAATCTCAGAGTGAGTCCTCCTCGTCTCCAAGCGTGTCTAAAAATAGCCCGAGCTGTAGCGCTGGAACAGACAAAACAAGTGTTCCTGTTAAAAGTGCCTTTTGCGACTGCAGATTTAAACTCGCAGCTTTCTTTATAGACTCGTAGCAGGTGTTTAGGCTCTAATCACCTCCGTAGCTGTACCCGCTTCTGCTCTTTGATTTGCTCGATCTCTCCTCTGGTTGTATCAGTTCAATTAAGCACTCATCAGTGTCTGCAGAATGTCTTTAAAAATTGCTTTTTCAAATTTGTTTTTTTGCCATCAAAGAGAGATGTTTACACTTGTCTGGCAAATGTAGTGATTTAGAAGTGAAAAGAAGCCTCTGTAATTCATATTTTAGCAGATTTTAAATGGTAACAGGAAAAGGAAACTGAATGAGTATGAAATCATTTGTACAATAAATACTGATTTTTTTTTATAAACAGGAAACAAAGGTTCCTAGTGGGATATATTAAAGCCTTCTAGTAAATATTTTAATACTGAACAGATGTTGATGCTTATCAATAAAAAAAAAAAAAAAAAAAAACAAGGACAGGTTTCTTATTTTTAAAGCTCAAAATCCCTTTAGAAGGTGAGAGGGGAACCTGAATGATATATTCATATACTGTATATGTACTGTGTGGAAGTATATGTTTGTCACTGTGTGTGCATGTGGGAAAGTGCTTGTGTGATGAGTAGCAGCGGCAAGTTATTTCAAACGTTTTTCACAAACTTCTGGCACATGTGCAGGGAATTGATCATTGATCAAAGTGCTGATAGTTTTAACATAAAAGCTCATTTCTATTTGGCAAAAATCCCTGTGACTGACTGACGACCTGTCCATTGTGTACCCTGCTTCTCGCTCAGGATAGGTTGACTCTGTTGGATAAGTGCATAAGAAAATGGATGCATGGAACGACTGATGTTATTGTAAAACACTTCTTTAACTTCAGATCAGCTGCTGGCTTTTAGGGGCGTACAGACAGGAAGAGCACAGCAGTGATGTGGAGACCAGAGACTTGTGACGATGACAGGCAAAATAACTACTGGCGACACGAAGAGGGCGGATATTTTGAGGTGATTGAAGTGACTACCAATGGGAGTGAAGGATACTAATGATTGACATATGATGGGGTAGAGAAATATACATGAGTGTTGCTTACCAAACCAGAGGCTTTAGGGTTTGACAGTTTAGTAAAGCTTCCTGTTATTAGTTTGCCTTTATTTATTTTTTTAAACCTCATGCATCAGTTCTATATCAGCAACATTGAACTTTGGAGGCTGTGTATGAAGCCATGTGCACCAACCTAAAAGTCCAGCAACATATCGGGCAAGGCATGATCTGGGTTTGCTCAGCATGATCGGTCTGGCTTTTCTACAATGCTGGTCGAGACCGTTGAATATTCAGCTGATTTTCACACATATTACAAGGAAACCTTTTCTGCAAACCTTCTCCTCACTTCTGTACCTGCTTTCTATAGTAGCAAATGAAAAATAAAATGAAACATAGCATTTGAAATCCAGCGCAGTGAGAATGTATGCCACCTACTGTTACTCTATGGCACAATGTAAATGAAACAATGTTACTGTGGGGAATACACATCGTTCCAATATGAAGTTAAGAGCACTGATTATCTTGTAAGCATGGCACATGTCAAGGCCTGCTCAAATGTGATTGGTCAGCAGAAAGGAAACCAGAAATCCTGTCCTTTGCCTACAGATTTTACATATTCATATGGAAACATTTTTATTGAGATTAATGTGAGCCTGAATATATAAATCTGGCTAAAACAGATTTTAATATGAATTCTGGACTTGAAAGACTCTATGGTGTGAAAAAGCCACATATAACTCTAAAACCTGCTTAAATTTGGCCAAACAGAAACTTTTCTTAAAACAGCTCTTTACTATTTTTGTTTATGTATAATACTTCTATTTTAAAGCACATTTCTGAATAGTATTAATAGATAAACAAGTGCCCTGTGTAAATCTGAAACAAACACACTGATCTGTATTAGCAGACAAGGCATAAATTGTATATAAAATATGGACATAGCCACCATGACATTACCCATTGGACTTCACATTTTCCACCATGTTGGTTTTTTGGAGCCAGAAGTGAGGGCGTGGAGTAATTAAAATCTGTACAAGTGCATCGCACAGACACACATGTGTTAGTAAGTGCTAGCAGACTAATAAAAACCTACAATTTCACTCACCAGACCTGAAGCATAAACTTCTTGAATGGTGTGCACCAAACAGCAATCCATATTATGTCAGACACCTCTGTTAAAAATGCTCTAAAAGGCACCGACAGCACAAGCACAGAGAGATCCAGTCCACTGACTTCAATTAGTCTAAATGAGATTTAGCAGACAGCTCCATGTGTTGGGACGCCTGTCAATCAAGGTGGCCACACACCCAGATTGATGAGTTACAAAATAATTTACCTCCTGTACAGTTGCTATGAAGGGGGAAAATATCAAAGGCCCAAATGGTTTTTCATTCTGGGCTGTAAATATGCTTTTTAATGCTATGAAAATGGGCATTTTAACATGGAAGTCTATGGGGATTGACTCACTTTTGGATTCAACTTCAAGTGGCTATTAGAGGAAGTGCAGTTTTTGGAATTTCTGCATCATTTTTCAGCCCTGGAGATTGCTGCTTGAGACAAGGCTCTTGTCTCTGGCTGCCCTGGAGTCAGTGTGCATGTGATTCACATTCACACAAGGTTATTAAAGTGGACTGCAGGCTGCGATTGCCTCAAGCAATTCACAGTCAAACCTGCAGCTGGTCAGTGGTCTTGTGGGTGAATAATGCATAAGATGAATCACACATCTTTTCCTTCCTCACCACTGCCTTTTTCTTTCTATTTTTATACCCTACAGTGTATCACTGTAAGTCCACTTAGAAGGCATATCTTCTCCAATAATGCTCTGGCTCTTTCTCACATCAAAAGCACATTTGTACTTCTAGCTTTGCGAGGACCCCCGTTCACATGACCATCACAACCAAATGCCAATTCAAATTCAAATGCCAAACCAGGTTCTAACCTGAACCCTAAAATCAAGAATTAACCCTCGAACAGATCTGTCAAAATGTTCTCACTTTCCGCAAATGTCCAAAAACTCAAACTGGTCCTCACAAGGACAGAAGTCCAGGCACAAACACACACCTATTGATTGTGTACAAGTCTAACTCAGCCAATACCTATCAATCAGGGTCAAAGCAGAATCAAATTATGGATTCTGGCTGGTTATCTCAATCCATTGTGTTTACTATGTGTGTGTGTGTGTGTGTGTGTGTGTGAGACGTGATCCTTAAGCTTTAAGAGGCAGCACACACATGACTGCAGTGACTTTATCAAATTATCAATACACCTCCATAAGAGTCTTTTTACTCAGACTTTACATTTCAAAATAAAAGCCTTCACTTGGTGCAGTAACGGCAGTAACGCTGTAATTTTATTTTTGGGTTGGAAACACCTTCAGAATCTCACTGCACATGGTTGTCACAGCAATTGATGAAGGCTGATTGATTATGAGACCCGCACGGCCCTGATTATAGGGTGGTGACATGCATGCTGGTTGCCATGGTAACTGGGAGAATCCTGGATTTTTTTTTTTTTTTTTTTAACCCCTCCACTGCTGCTTCCTGAGTTATCAGGAGTATCAGCTTTCATGTGTGGTTTTAACATGATGCTGGCTGGTTTGAATTTGAATTTTCTCCACTTTCTTTTTAAAAAGGTAAAATCATGCTAATCTACAGATTTTTAAAGTTGCTCTCAAAAACAAAAGAAAGCAAAACAAACAAAAAAAAGTGATGAAGTGATGAAGTTGATGTAGCATGGCGACAAATGCAGGCCAGGTTAGTTTCACTAATAAACTGCACTGTGTTGAGTTCAGTGCAAAAATCAAAGGGCAGTTTCTGGGTTTTAAAAATGCAGCCAACATTTAAGTCCAAATAACTGCAGTTCCTCTAAGGTGGGGTCAACCTCCACAAGCCAGTCAGCCTCCATAGACTCCCATGTTAAAATGTCCGGCTTCAGTGATAAAATTAACATGTTTAAAGCCTGGTACAAGCCTGGGTCTCTACATCTAATTTTCTCCTTCATAACAGCACTGGGGGTGATTTATTTTTTTTTTTTTTAAATCATTCACCCATTCATTGTATTAAGGTTTATTTTAATACGAATGAGGCTGCTTTGACTGATAAATAGGTGTCGAATAGGCTGCTAGCAATCTGTTAGGTTTCACTTATGAATGTTTGTGGTGTTGGTGCCTTTAAGAGAATTATTAATTGAACTATGTGACTTGTAATATGGCTTGATGTGTGGTTAATTGTACTAACAGCTTGTCCAATAAGTCTGTGCTCAGGTTTTTGGCAAGTTAAATTCTAATATTTTGGTTTTATGCTACTTAGCACTAATTAGCAAGCTTGCTAACCAAGCCAGCTAGTGTGAATTGATAGTCTAGCAGTCCAGCAATCCATGCTGTTTTCGAAATATGTTCAATTCTGGCTCTAAACAAACAAAAACAACAACAAAAAAACCCCCCAACATCATCAAGATGGTAATGGCCATGAAGCCAAAGTGGAAACTTCAAAAACATGGTAACGTTTATGCCCGGTTTCTTTCTCCTTTCTTTGTTCACCTACACCTTCAGACACAATCCTTCTCATGATAAGCAGTTCTGAACATTTGTTGTTTTTGTCTAAATTCTAAAGTTTACCACGGTGTCATGTCAAGAGGTGCTTATTCTTTGCGTTTCCTGTTATATATTAAAGGTTCACTTCCACTTTCTCTCCTTGGCTGTTTTACTTCCTTTGTTTTCCCTCTTTTGTGATTGCCCGACATGCCCCAGAACAGTTTCACCTTTTCCTCGTTTCCCTTCCCTCTTTGTGCATTTAAGCCCAGTTCCAATCCAACCCCTACACCCTCTCCTTATGCACTTTAACTCATTTGCATGCAGGGTACACCACATAAGTGGGAGTGGGTTATAAAGCCCTCCAACACAGAGTGTACCAACTGCACTCCTCGAAGGTGCAGCACGTTTTGTGTGTATTACGGAGGAAACTCCACACACTGGTTATTTCAGAACTGTTGTGGCAATAAACAAAATGAAATGGCATTTTGTGTTACAAAAACTAATATTAAAGAACAAGACCAAATGCTCTTCTTTTTCCCTCTTCTCCTTCTCCTCACTCCACAACCGGTAACAGCAGATGGCTGCCCCTCCCTGAGCCTGGTTCAGCTGGAGGTCTGTTCCTGTTAAAAGTGAGTTCCTCCTTCGCAACATTGCCAAGTGCTTGCTCACAGGGGATCGTCTGATTGTTGGGGTTTTCTCTCTAATATTGAAGGCCCTTTACCTTACAATATAAAGCACTTTGAGGTGACTGTTGTTGTGGATTTGTGCTATATAAATAAAATTAAGGGACCTGTGCAGGGTGTACCCCGCCTTTTGCCCTATGACAGCCGGGATAGGCTCCAGCCCCCCGTGACCCTGAATTGGATAATTGAAAATGGAAAACGAATGGATGGATGAACTTTAGAGAAGTCGCATCTTTATAAAAGTGTGGAAACTTTGCAAAAACACCTGAATGAAACTGAAATAGAAGAGGTGGAACTTACAGCAATTTATGGACATGACTGCATCCACCTGTCTGAGATCTGTATATAGTGCTGCAGATGCTGATCAGAAGTTCCTGTGACCATCTGAGAAAGGCAAGGGTGTCCTAACAATTGTAGCTCTATGTTCACCCTAACCCTTAATTATGAGACCCTTCAGCAGCCACAAGTGTGACTCCACATATAGGTAGAGTGTAGGGTCCAGTTTGGAAGTGGTCCTTTGTTTGTATTCCCCCTTCAGTCTTTATCCGATCTGTGTCCTTCACCCACCCCCGAGCTCCTCGGCTTAATCTCCCTCTCGGCATCCACACTGGTTTGTGCCTTAATTTAGTTTTGTACTTTTTGTTGTGCTTGGTTTGTATTTCAAGATAAAATGCACCTCTAGTTCTGCCTTCTTCATCTGCATTTGGGTTCTCTTTTTCACTACAGAGCATGCAGAGCTTTGCTTCCTTCACTGATGCAATCACCGATGGCGCTTGTACGTCATACCACTTTAAGAAGCAATTTTTAGAAACCATTAAATTCCCTAAACCCCTCTCTTGCTCAGCGCAAGTCCAGTCTGTGAGCTAACTGATCAAAACATTGATTTATTAAATGCCCGGAGCCTCACACAAGATCAAAAGATTATTTAAATATTAATCCACATTTTTCTAATATCCCGATGCATTAGCGCTGGAGTAATTGATTTTCGCTGGGCCACTTGAGGGTAGTACAACAAGCTGAAAACACACCACTGATAAATTATCACTTTTTAGCATTTTCATGAGGCATGTGTGAGCAGTTATTCACACACTGAGCAGACAACTGGCAACTTTTTTGCATAAATAACTATGAAATTCCCCGTTCATATTGCACAATCATTCCTATTGATCGGTGCAGCTTTAAGACTTTGTAAACATGAAAACAGAATCACAAAGATTCAAATTTTTCAAAGTGGGTTTACACAACTTCACAACCTCAGTCTATAAATCTAATAAAAGTGTCTGGAGTGTGTAGCTGGCTGGAGTGATAAAAACTGGATTTCATGACAACTGGGTAAAGTTGACCGATACAATCTGTAAACAACAAAGGTGATTTTTATACCGCAAATGTTGCTGGAATTTGACCTTTAGAGAATTTTTTTCCCTCTTCACACCCATTCAAAGTACAAATGTCACAAACACTTTGGGTGAATAAGTAATAAGTATGTTCAACTCCCCTGCCATTTGGTAAGGCAGGGTACAAGTTTATGAGAGGAGACAAACAAGGTTAATGGTGGAAATCAATAAAAAAAAACCCAAAGAGTTAAAAGAAGCTCAGAATTTATAGAGCTGAGTTTATCTAGTCACTAAAACAGACATGTCTCATTACTTGTACGCTAGTAGTATAATCCATTTTTAAAGGCTCTGCAAACTTAACTTAAAAGAAATCACTACATTTACTTGACTAAGATGGCAACAATACAAGTAAAACTGCATTTTGTTTAACAGTCAAAAACATCTGCTCAAGTGTAGCTAAATCCTGAGTGGTGCACACCAATACATGACATCACCTTTGTACAAACAAAGCTTTGCCCACTTCAAACCAGTGAGAAAGCAAAGCAATACTATGTCAAATTTGGCAAAAAAAACCTTTGATTCAAAAAAGATCCCGTCACTCACTGTAAGAAGCTGAAACATAACATTTTCTTGGAATTAAAAAAAAAATTTAAGCACCTTTAATATTAGTACCTAAATGGATGCTCTCTTAATTTTTCAAACTGGATTTAAACCAGACACAGCATAAAAGATGGTTGTAGGTTTCGGGTTTGAAAAGCGAAGGCAACACGCATCTCAGGCCTGCATTCTTTTTAACAGCCAACAGGGGGCAATACCTGTAGTTACAAAAAGACTTCTGGTCCTATAGAAGCCTATGGGAAAACAGCCCTCGGACTTGACCTCTGTAAACACTTTCCTGATGAGTTTATGTGCTCAGTCACTCACTTCAGGTCCTACTAAATGAAACACTGCATCCATTTTATAAAGTGTGACCATTCTAAGTTTTAGAAAGGGGTATTATCTGGGGTATAAGACTTTGCCCCTGCTCGTCTGGTTCCAAAACACTAAGGTGGCGACAGCGAAAACACTAAACTTGAGCCTTCAAAAAGGGACTTCAGAAACCGACAGGTGATGTCACTGTAACTACGTACATCTTTTACACTCTCTGTAGTTTGAACCAAGGCCTTCTATTTTGCTCTTTGTCACCTGCCTATGAAGTGTGCGTTTAATAAAAATGATGCAAACTGATGCAAACGAACACTCATTTCAGTGCGCTAAACATCTTTGGCTAACAACAAATTTGAAATTACAAAGAATCGAAATACCTCTTGAAGCAGCTTAGTTCAACGGCAGCACAAAGTCAAATCAACGCTTCTCTAGACATTTAAGCCTTGATTATACTCTACTGCACACATGGACACGGACAGCTGGAGACACGAGGGCCAAGTAGTCATTCCTGGGGCACCTACGCAGTTGGTGCATTGTAATGTAAAGTCTCGGCAGATGAGTCTGCACGGACCCTCGAGCTCATTGTCTGATGATAAAATATACATCACTCAGATCCAAGCGGACCCGCAGATGTGGAAAGTATAATTAAGGCCTTACTGATGTAGTAAATAGCCTTACTTACTTAACTAGCTGTACCTGATAAATGGCTAACGGCGTATGTGTCATTTGTCTTTGAAAATGACTTATCTTGTTGTCTGATCTCCCATTTACAGATCTGGCACAAAAACTACTTGGTTAAGGTTAAAGAAAGATTAAGATAAAGAGTTTACACCAACCACTGGGGAGAAAAAGAGCTTTGCAGTCAAAGACA
>VUQI01048856.1:0-10457 GCA_015106735.1 Paratilapia polleni | reverse complement strand
TTGGCTAATTAAAAAATAAAAAAAAAAAAAAAAAGATTTCAAGCCATCCTGTAAAGTCCCATGTTTGAGCACACACTAATAAAAAAACTACACATTGCAAAAGACACCTAATGGCAATTTCCGATTGGTGTATAGTTGTATTTCACAATAATGCAAAATAAAACATGTAGAATATGTTTTAACATGAAATTCGTAGTCACAAAAATGAAGAAAATGCTATTATCATTCGGCTTTCATGCTGGATTGAGCAAATATGACAAGTCGTGCCACAAAAACAAAAATATCAGTAGGTAGTCTAATCTGAATAGAACAAAATTCTGGTGTTTCCAGCTGAAAATTACAGATCCTGATTAATTTTGATAGTAAGAAAGGCCAGTGAAAATTTCAGGCTTTTGTCTTTAATAGTTTCTGAGTTATTCATGTTCAAAAATTGCCCCAGATTTCAATGTGTGAACAAAAGGCCTGAAAGTGGGTTGATGGACCATTTTTTTTTAAAAATGTATATCTTGAAAAGTATTTGATATGAAGCTAAAATTTCAGCAATCATTATATATATATATATATATATATATATATATATATATCAAACTTTGGACCATAAAATTTTTAGGCAAATCAGAGATGGTCAAGCAGAAAATATTCTAAAAATTTGATGATTTGAGATGGAATGACCCATATGTATGAGAAGTAACACTACAGATATTTTTGAACTGCTGTTGTGATTTCTTCTTCTTGTGACTGATGAGAAACAAAATAGAAAAAAATAAAGTTTTGCTTAAGTACAGCACTTAATTAGGTGCAATCAGTTAGTTTTCTCTTATGTTAAGTAATGGCCATGTGCATAACATTGCTACTCAACTTTGTGGTTTCTTGAAGTGCCTCTTTAAGTGAGGTCTTTTTCATCACATTTTAATCTTTAAAGACAGAAAGGAAAGATTTTCTAATTTATTCTAATTAGGTCAGAAGGGTGCATACTCTTGCATCTGCCATGAAATTTCCCCACTGGCTTTCCTTAAAACCCACCTGGATTGACTTAGAAAATGCACTTTTGTAGACGAGGTGTTTCCTGCAGCAATAGCTTTAATCTCAGTCAGATTTATTTGGTTCAGTTGAGGTTTAATTTGAATAAAACATAGTGTTGGGCCAGACATGGGCGAAACTTCTGTTGTAGGTCGTAATCAGCGCTTAGAAAGACCTGAATGGAAGTCTTGTCCTACACTCAGGAGCTTCGGAAACACTCCTGTGTTCCACCACCTCTTTCTCATGAGTCAGAAAGTGCGCTATGAGCCAAAAGCAATTTTTACTGAGCCAAAAATGACAGTTTCAACTTCATAAGCACTGATTGCACAGACGGAAAATTAGGTTGATAATTCATGCTTTTCTGTTTGTCTCATTTGCTTAATTCATCTGTTTAATTCATTCATGGTAGAGTGTGTCCTACGAAAGCTGAAAACAGTTAGATTTAAATGATCTAATATGTCTAAAATCAACATATACAACATATCCGCATAGTTTTAATCAAACAGGTGGTGAATTTAAAAAAAGAAAAACAAACCTGAATGTGTCTTTCTCTGACACATTTTTTTTAATGCTGTTCCACTCTATCTGTCCATTCATAATAGCGGTAGGATGTTGAACTAATAAATTTTTATTTCAGTTCCTGCAGCTATCCATATGTACCATTCACATCAGTGCAAAATATCAGGAATGCCATGATGTAATTTCTTCAAATCACAAAATGCTCACACTAATTATTTCAAAATTTCACAGAAAATTCTAGTAGGATGAGAGATGAAGTGATGGCATCTCATATGCAAATGGTCAAACATTACTGTAACATTATAATGTTCTACAATAAACCTTTCTGGTCATTATTCTACACCAGTTATTACCATACCACAAAGTTCATACATTTGGTCAGATGCTGAAATGGTGACATTAATCTTGAGTGCCCACTCTTGCAGCAACATTCATATTTAAAGCACTGTCTATGTGCTATTCATTTTAAATATTCACCATATATAAACTGTATTTTGACCAGAGGAGGAGGTATACAACTGCAAGGCAGAAACTGTAGTTTTAAATACAGTTAATAAGATAATTTGCATCACTGACTTCTTGACATGATTACTTCCTTGGAGACTGCACCAGTCCAAATCACAGGCAGTATGTAATTAAGACTGTCATCTATGTATTTATATTGTTTTAAAGATGCCAGGATGTCTCAGAATCCCTTTAAATTGTGTTGTCACAGCTGCAATTTTTCAAATGCACCCATTATCTTGTCATTGTCTCATTTATCATTATAAATGTAAGGGCTAGTCACTGTAAATTGTGTCCATTTAGCAAGGCTGGAGACAAAAGTGCAGCAGTTCTTTATAATAAAGTTGTATAAGGCTTGAATTAGCTTTTTTGAAATTTTAAACATTATCCAGTGCATCTCATCCAAACACCTCTGGCTCTCATTCACTCGCTCCTCCAAATACTGGTAACTGACTTCTCTCCCAATGTCATAGTGCTCTCAGACCTACAGCTACACTGAAATGATAGAAGTTAAATATAAGAAACATTTTTTTTGCCATTCTAGTTTCTCTCATTATTGTTATGCTAACTTTTATCCATGAGTGGAGAATCCTTCGGCCTCTGTTGACCACTCTGGGGCCACAGACAGATGATGACGCAACTAAATGCTCAGCAAATTGATTTACAACATAGAAGCCTCTAATGACCCGAATTTGATGGCTGGTCCCCTTTGTCCTGCAGTGAGATGGAAAACTCTGAAGAGCAACATATTTACAATCAAACTGCCTCTCATTACACTCCAACCCCATAGAAGAGCCTTTTGTTTGTCCTCTTTGGCCACACTACCAGAAAGCCCATCAACCAGAAAGTATAACTGACTGTGGAGTCTGTTCGTGTGTGTGTGTGTCCTTGTTTTTGTGTAGCTGGCATTTTGCTATCAAAGGCTCCACAGGCCCTTTAAAAAAAAACAGCTGATTAGATCACTGACAACAAGAGTGTTAAAACCACAGGACAGAAACGCAAAGGAAAGAGGGAAACACGTCCGATTTCTGCGTGTGTTACTCCACTCTGGTAATAATCACACTCTTCCTGCCAGGCATGGTGGGCAGGCACGAATTGTTTGATATTGAAATGAAATCACTGGCCCCTGGACAATATTTTCCCCACTTCCACTCTTCTGAACCACCCCTAACCCAACACTGACTGCGACTCAAAGAACTGCATGACTGCACGTCTCAACAATGAGGCCACACAAAAAGCACAGATTCAGCAGAACTGGATGTCCATTTCTCAGGCATTTAAGCATGCAATTATGCTCCCCTCCACTCCCCAATTCACAATTGGGATTAGGGGGAGTACAGCGTGGTATCTGTAGTAGTTAGTGCAGGAGGATCTGTGGAGACATTGCCGTCTTGATTGGCAGGATTTTGTTTGAGTTGTTGCGTGTGAGATACCTACATGCTCGTGTAGTTGTGAGATTTCATTTGCGTGAGACCCAACAGTTTCATGCATAGCTGTATTTTTATGTATCATGTGTAATGTACCGTGTATGTGTGAATATCTGCATGTGTTTGCCTATTTGTATCAATGCTCAGTGGGATGTTTTTATGTGGGGAGCAGCCTTGCTGAGGGTAGACCAGGCGTCCATGCATCTAGTGCACACATATTCACCATATGGGGTCCAGAGGGGCTTTCAGGGGCCAGGCCAGGCTATGCTTATGGACCATTTAGCACACATTTGCTTTCTACTTCATGGCTACACTGCATTTCTCCTGATACACAAATCAGAGGTGGAAAACTTTACGGTGAATAGAGAAAGGTCTCACAGAGAAAACAGGATCTAACTGGAATATTTGTACATTTTTCCATTCGGCTTTATGTTAGTTCCTTGATACTGTGGGATACTGTCTATTTAAATCTGTCCACAGTACTGCAGCAGTTAGTGTGACCTGTCAAAGGTGACTATTGTGAAATATAATCATACACCCAGTTAAGAGAAGTATGGCCTCAGTGGTAGTATGTAGCAATTTAGCACATTTTACTTTTCTCTAGCAGCTGATTTAAATGTGTCCAATTGTACAGTGGACACATTTAAACTATTTTAACTCATAACTCATGTAAACGGAGTAGAACACGTATTGTACTATATGCCACATGTTGAGTTGAAGAGACTATTTTAGTTCTATTTGCTGGATGTGAGGAAGGATTTTGAGATTCTACACCCAGTCACAACAGTTTACAGCTGAAGGTGAGGTTGTTGATGTCTTAAAAGATAGCATTAGCACATCACTCTTCATATGAGGAAGTAAAGGTACCATAAATGAACAGCATTATTTCTATAATGTACAGCAGTGAGCTGTTGGGTTGCATTCAAAACACCTCAAAAGACTTTTTTTTTTTTTTAATGCATTCAAAACATCCAGTTTAGTCCCACAACAAGCAATTTAGTTAAAAGCAAATTTTTACATTTTAACAGTTTAGCTAGCCTGGGTTGAATTGTTTAGGAGCTCACCTATTTATGTCTTGTATTGTTTATTGCTGGAGCAGGCTTTGTTCTGTTGTCAGTTCCATAAGAGGGTGTTAGGCTAATCAACTCATGCAATTTGATATTGCAACATGAAATCAATGGATACTTGCTGTGGTAGTGGTGTAATCTTTTATATTTTAGTAACAGAGGAAGGTATGGTTTTGTTTGGTCATCAGTGGTATGTACAGACTCGCTCCAGTGCCTGTGTTTCAATGATTTGATTTTATTGTCACCATACACTACTCACAAAAAGTTAGGGATATTCCGCTTTCGGATGAAAATTCACCTAAAATGCACTATAACCTTTACAGGTGAACTTAATTTGACCTTCTCTAAACTTTTGAATGCACATGTCCAGCTGTTGCATAACATGCTGTTCTCTAACAAGGGGATTAACCGCAAAAATCACAACAAGTGTCTGATCCATGAATCGACCATTAAATGTTCTGGTTCAATGACAGTTTGTATTTATAACAGTCCTCTTCATCACGCTGTTCACATTTTGACATCACGAGACCAAGTCGACACCTAACAATCGATCAACAGTACCTGGCCACTGCGAGACATTGACATGTTTTCTTGTGGTATACCCGCCACTTTTGTTAGCTTTTGCTTCAATAAATTGTTTGAGAAGAAGAAATTACCATTACATGCTTCTACTTAAATGCCCTACTTTCGTATCACTGTAGCATGAACTTTTTATATTTTCCATAAATTTCACCCGAAAGTCAAATATCCCTAACTTTTTGTGAGTAGTGTATATCATTTTCTGCCCCCAGAACAATTTAAAATATATAATTCTGTAACATTTTGGACACATTTAAACTTCTTCTTTTTTTTCACCCTCCCTTCATACATCCCTCACTCTTCCAATTTGTCTGTGTGCGGTCTAGAGACATTGTAAATCCCCAGCTCACACATGGTGCCACCCAACACGACGCTTAGGCCTCCTTATCCACAGTATCAGCTACCATGTCAGCCCAACCAAGTCAAGGTCATTTATGTGTTTATACTTTCTCCAAGAAGACTTAATGAACTCTTTCCACATACATGAAAAGACACTATCTAACCATTCTGATATGCAATAAACTGTGACTTATCTGTACTCACTCACCCATTGTGAATCTGGTTCTCTATCTTTAAGAGTTTCATGTCCTTGTGCAAAAGTTGGCCGTGTTAACACTGGTTCCCAGTTTTTCCAGATGGATGTACTCTCACAGTCCTGCAAGATAAACCTAAGTGCCCCTTATCCATTAGTTGCTCTTAGTCACTGTCAGCACACCAAACATCAGCAGAACAGACATGCATACATTTTATGTGAAATTTATTTTGATTCATCTGTCCCTCCAGTACATGTATCCTGGCTAGGAATCCCCCAAGAAGCATCAGAGTTGCTTCTGAATTTACTTTTCATACACTAGAAGGAATCTCTTTTCAAAAAAATCCTCATTCATATGACTCAGCCGTTTCTTTTTTCTTTTTTTCCCTTTTTTTGTCTGTTTAAAAGACATTCTCTTTTGCACATCCCGTCTTTTACCTGGATGTTCCAAAAGTGACTACTATGCAAGCTATGTCATAGACACACATACTGGTGACAGAGAAGGGATTAATCTCATTCAGCTCTGAGGCCCTGGGAACAGCGGAGGCATTGAAAAATAAAGCCTTAATTCCCTGAGTTTTGGCCTGGCTGGCTGGGTGGTCTCACAAGCACAAATATCATACTAAGTGACCATCCTCTCTACAGTTCACATCAGCCTTTTCAAACAAACACTGGGACAGAATTGGATTGCTAGAATGGCAATAGAGATATGCAACAGTGGGCATGCAACCTCTGCCCTGCCTGGGTCAGGCTGGCCTGAGAGAAGACTAAATGTGGGAACAGAGTGAGAGAACCATAATGAAGAAGGAGCGATAGTAAACGAGTGACCATTTAAAACAGTGGGAATGAGTGGGAAGGTAGGAAGGGAGGAGAGGAAGGGGAAAAAGAAAGAGATTCATGGAGAGATCTTTGCACTGCTCTGTGTGTGGTCTGAAGACCTCCAAGCTTGTTCCGGGCTGACTGCGTCCTTCTTGGGCTCGCAGAAGAAGGAGCAAAAAAAAAAAGAAGGAGAAGAAGTCTGCACAATAAAGGGAATGTTTGCCTTTGCTTGTGTAAGAGCACAAATGAGTGAACTTTTCTTTTATGTGGAATGAGCAAGCAAACACTGGCATGTTTGGCCTGCCATGGGGAGATTACTGTGTTATTTGCAAATATATCAGCAAGCCTGCCAAACAGTGTTCTTTTCACTGGGCATTCACCCAGGAAGAATGGAGCCTTTCTCTGTGACACATATTATAGGGTTTTCCAAACACTTGTGCACCTGTGTGCATTTTGGTGCACGTGCTTGACAAAGTCATAGGTGAATTTTCTAAACAGCAGGAATGTATGATAGATATGTTAATATTATATATTGGATTTCAGACTATTGAAATAAGTGCACTGTAGGTGTGCAGTTATGCTTTTATTTGTTGAAAAAAATGTCCTTATCTCCATTTATGGCTCTATGAACCATAAATAAATATTCTAAACAGACAAGTAGCCAGTTTGATGTTAAATTGACTCTGATTTGCTCTCTTTTGATGAGCTGTATTTACTGTTTACACACAGTCACAGAAAATAGCAAACAGCAATGCATATGTGCAAACACTTCAGATGTGCGTGCATGTCTGTACACGTCAAGTATAAGAGTCACAGAAACTCTGCACATTCATACACAATACATAAGCAGTGGTCTCCAGGACAACCCAATAGCAGTATGAGCATACTTATATAAATGCATACACATAGCACACTCACGTGCTCACAAACCCAAACAGAACACACACCCACATACATCAAACACACACATACTTGTGTTCAATTAAAATCAACACTGACTGAGGCCTCAAACCCTGAAATCATTTCCAGAGATATTTTGTGTCTCTCCAGTGAAATGTGGGTTGTGCCTTAGTCGTGGGGGCTGTAAAGGCTCGGAGTGAGGAGGTCTGGTGCTGAACAGACAGGGTTACATATGAGTCCACTGCTGTGTGCCGCAGATACAGAGAACCACATACCCTTCTTCAAATAAAGACTCTGATTAGACTCCATCAGTCATCTGTTAGCGCTGAACCACAAGCTTTTTCACCTTCACATTGGAGGAGAACAGACGCTGACAAACACACACACACAAACCATTTTAGGGCCAGATTTGGGACCTATATATGCACTGCTGCCAAAATGACCATGATTATTACCTCAAAATTAGGTGGGAACATGTCTAATCTATATTTAAAGCTTTGGATATAGTATGATATTCAAGTTTACTGGCAACAAAGAGTGCTCAGTGGTTGTGTTGGGTCTTATCTCTGGTTCAGTACAAATGATATAATGGCCAATATCAAAAAAAAAAGAAAAAAATCCAAAAAAGTGATTTATATTTTATGAATGATGTCAGTCTTACTGATTCATTATCTAGCATCTGGTTCAGGGCTTTAAAGAGTTCATCTGATGCTAGTGTAACATCTAAGGTATGACCATCTGTTTTTTTCCATAACTCCTGATAGTTAACAAATTAGGATATTTCCAATGGGTCAGCTTCATCATCGGAACAAAGCAATTGAACATTCGGAAAACACAAGAGTGTTTACATAGTGTTAGTATTCTCTGCACCACATCTGAACCTGTTTCAACAGTGGGGGAATCAAACACATTAATTTGACATGCATGCAAAATCAGTTAGGGTGAGGTTATCTGCAGCCAAACATTGATGTATGGATGGAGTGTTTATTAAGTCAGGACTGTTTCTCAGAATTACAGCATGTGTTGAGGTCATTTGCCGCAGCCCCACATGGATCCCAGTGCAAGCAGGATGTCCTGTCCGACAACTAGAAATAATCAGTCATCAGTCACTCTACCTCTGCAACGCACAAAGACACAAAGAAGCAAATACACACTACACACAAATGTCTTTCTCACATCTTCAGCCCTGCTTTCATCCACCGATTCCTGCAAACATACAGATAACACATTATTTCTATATATCCAGACTTTTGAATGACAATCTTGTCACTGAAAGCTGCGGGTCAAATGAGCTATACATTTGATCAGCTGTGTTTTCTAAAAGAAGAAGAGAGTAATAGTTAGAAGGCCATAAAAGGCATGGTCGTGGCTGTGACATGCACTTGTTAAAACCACTTGTCACTTTTATACACATCAACAGGCATATTCTGTGGTCCTTGGTGGGGTCCTTCATAGCCTCATTTTTACTGCTGTAACCCCTGGAGATGGGAAGGTTTGTGATGGGTCAGTGACATTTCTGCATAGTTACTGTTGTTCACCCAGCTGTAGATCCTAAGCAACATTTCAGTGCTAACTTGTAACAGTTTAGCAGGGCAATAACTCCTATATGCCAGAGAGGTTTTGATTAAATTTTATACAAAATCAGGTTTGTTGTGGTGTTTTTGTATTATGGGAAGAGCAGAGTTTTTACTCTAAGTGGAATGACTTGTGGAAATATATCCAGAAACAACTATGTTAAAGAGATGCAATGCAAACCAGGTTAGATTTTCTATTAATGAGCCTGAGCTCCAATAGAAAAAAATTAGGTAATTTATGCAAACAGTTATTACAACCCATAGTTTTGTGTTTTGTCAAATACCCCAATAAAAAAATTTTGTTGAAGTGAAAGAGTCCTTAGTAATTATAGCAGGAACAAAGGGGAACGTCAGATGATGTTATTTAGTTTTTAGCAGTTTATCTATAGCATATCTCCTGCCACAAACCCAGTCACAATGAGTCAGGTGGGTAGGTACAGATGATCTGTCTTTGGGGTTGAAGGACTTTGTTTTAATGAGGAAATATTGTTCATTAACATACAGTGGGTTCAGAAAGTATTCAGACCCCCTTCACTTTTTTCAGTTTTGTTATGTTGCACCCTGATGCTACAATCATTTAAATTCATTTTTTTTCTCTCATTAATCTACACTACCCCATAATGACAAACAAAACAGAATTTTAGGATTTGTTTTGTAAATTTATTAAAACGAAAAAAACTGAAATATCACATTTACATAAGTATTCAGACCTTTTGCAAAAACACTTGAAGTTTAGCTCAGGTGCCTCCCATTTCTCTTGATCGTTGCTGAGATATTTCTACGCCTTGATTGGAGTCCACCTGTGGTAAACTAAATTGATTGGACATGATTTGGAAAGACACACACCTCTCTATAGAAGCCCTCACAGCTGACAATGCATATCAGAGCAAAGACACAGCCATGCAGTCAAAGGAACTGCCTACAGAACTCAGAGACAGGGTTGTTGGTCACCCGGCCAAACTGAGCAAATGAGGGAGAAGGGCCTTAGTGACAGAGGTGACCAAGAACCCGATGGTCACTCTGACTGAACTCCAGAGATCCTGTGTGGAGATGGGACTAAGTTCCAGAAGGACAACCCTCACTGCAGCCCTCCACAGACCTGGGCTTTATGGCAGAGTGGCTAGATGGAAGCCTCTCCTCAGTGCAAAAGCAATGAAAACCCACTTGGAGTTTGCAAAACAGCACCCAAAGGACTCTCAGACTGTGAGGAACAAGATTCTCTGGTCTGATGAAACAAGATTGAACTGTTTGGCCTCAGTTCTAAACATTATGTCTGGGGGAAACCAGGCACTACCCAATACCATCCCTGCAGTGAACCATGGTGGCGGCAGCATCATGCTGTGGGGGTGTTTTTCAGCAGCAGGGACTGGGAGATCAGGGTTGAGGGAAAGCTGAATGGAGCAAAGTACAGAGTGATCCTCAATGAAAACCTGTTCCACAGTGCTCAGGACCTCAGACTGGGCCGAAGGTTCACCTTCCAACATGACAATGACCCTAAGCACACAGTTAAGAGCAC
>VUQI01048854.1:0-11432 GCA_015106735.1 Paratilapia polleni | reverse complement strand
TCAGCTGCATTTGCTTTGGACAATATAAATTAATGCTCCATATAATTTCTCACAAAGGATTTAAGGCTGTATGGGGTACTGCACATGTAATTTATGAACCATAAAACTCATTAACAATAATTCAGACTGCTTTGTAACCCAGATATTTAAAAAAACAAACAATTAGTACGAAAGCTGACTGGGAGATTGTGCTGGAAAAAAATTCTTATTTAGAAAAAAAAATTACTAATAGTATGTGTCGTATTATGCTGTGTGGAATGTGGAGTGTTTTACTTTGTGGACCAAAAAGCAGGATGCAGGAGACCGAAGTGAAACATAAAGCGAGCATTTAATGCTGATAAGTCCAGAGATTACCAAAGTTCAAAAACCAAGGATAAACAAAGAGCAAAGATTCTAAAACAGGACTAAATGTATCTTAAAGTGACTTTTAAAATGCGTATGTGTTCTGATAACTGTTGAAATATGTTCTCACACTGAATGCAGTCATTATGTTGAACAACATTTTAAAATATCTGAATATCTGAAAATTTTAAATCTGAACCTTGACAACTTTTCTACTGCAAATTATCAAAATCAGTCTTACAGTCACACACAAATATCATAGGTCCATAAGTAAATGTGCCTTACACTGAAAAAAAAAAGCTAGGCAACAATTTCCACACAGAATTTCTTTATTAATGTTACTTAGGATATTTTCAAGAAGAGGTTTACTTAGTATTGAGAATTATCTTTTTACCAAAAATAGGAATTTTCATCCTTATACACAAGTACAAGGATGAAAAGGCAGTAATTTTTACTTAGTCTTCCTTTGTATCTAATTACAAAACCACTGTTTGAATACCATGCCTTTACTTTGTATATTAAAATAATATTTACTTAATATTACACCATTATTCTAATATGGATTTAGGGCATTTTTTACTTGTGATACTTCTTGTCTTAACATAAGGCTCCCAGAAAATCTGAAATAACAGATGCTTAAAAAACAGGAGATTTGTTTTTGCTTGCCAGTACTGATTGTTTATAGTCGTTCCAACACACAGTTCACAGAGTGCTGTAACATCCTGACCTGCAATGGTTCTACATGTCTGTTAGTAACAACTGCAGTAACAAAATAATCAAAGCTGTAGCCACACAACATGCCCAGTCATAACATTTAAAATAGGACACTCCCTGTATACCTTTTACTTGCTAGCTACCTGCATGGTGCATGGATAACAAGACTCTTTAAGGCACGATGAGCATAGTCCTCTTCGATGGCTTCTTTACTGAAATCCTGTAAAAGACATGTGAATCAGTGCTTAGAAAGCAATGTAATGCACATATTTTCTTTAATGTTCCTGAATATCACAGAGATCTTCTGCTGCTTTAAACTTGAGTTACATTTATATAGAAATAGACTAAAGACAAGATATATAAAAAATTCTATTTAAAGATATTTTTCGATTCAAAATACCACCTTTTTGTGCCTCTCGTGTATTACATTAGGTTACTTAAGGGTAACTGAGATTTGTATTTATATATTTAAAAAATATTTTTATTTAATCCTGTATTTGGGGATTATGAAAATACTATCAGAAAAAAATGTGTTATTCAGCAACCTTTGGGTTTAACAAAAATGAACCACTCTGTGATGCTAGCTTATGCTAACACATGGAGAGTCACAAACCTGTGCCGATTCTCAGTATGATTTCAGTGTATGTAGGCAGCTAGGTTTATTAAAGACTATCTTTTTATATTGCTTTGAGTTGAGGAAAACATCAGATACGCTTATGGTTTTTGTAAACTGTAAAACAAATTCAATATAAAATGACTGAGAAACAAATAATTTGAATATAGTAGATGTTTGCATGTTAAACACAGACACACCAGAAAGCTTTGAATAAGTATCCTATCTGTAAAGCGAATTTAAATAAATATTCTACTATTTCTAAAACTGAATGTAATGTTTTCCCCAATCATAGTGGCATGACTTACCTGCAATAACCTATAATCATCATAAAATTGCAAATATTGAAAATGTACCTGCTCTTTGATGTATTTCTCTCCTAACAGTAGCTTTTTAATGCCAAAAGATGGCTTTGTATTGGTGTAGACCGTTAGTAAATTTGGTAAAACATTCAGGTTGTCTTTCTGACTCTCTTGTATGAAATATGCTTGAATTTCAGCGCAGTTACACTCAATGTAAATATCCTATTTGCTCACTTGGAGAAAAAAGTGGTGGAGTGTTGCTCCAGTGGATTCTGGCAGCACTACACCTATGAGCCCAACCAACTGTAACCATTCTGGATAGCCTTAGGAATTGTGTTTACAGGCAACTGAGTGGCTTCTCTGATGGTCAGACAGTTTTGGAAGCTCCCTCCTATCACAACTTTCCAATGCTGGATTTTATTAATAGGGAACATGTTCTATGGGCAAGTCCTGACAAAACAGTCAAACCCTTTTTGCCCATTTGACCAGTTACAAGACAGAAATGAATGTGACATGCTGAATTCAACCTAACTTTTTCATGTCCTACAAAAAAATGCTTGATTCACAGTTTTTTTTACAACTTACAGCTTTACTACTTTCCCTGTACCACAGGATAGCAGCCACACACAACTACACAAATACTTACTTTAAAAAGTGGCTAAACAACATTGTCCAACTGAATATAACTTGGGAGAGTAATGTAAATGGTACTTCTATAGAGCTTTTACAATACAAACCACATTCACTCATTCACACACAAACTCAAACTGGGCTTTATTCTGTGCTCTTTAAGTGCTTTTTTAATCTATTGCACAAACACACTCACATGCTAATAGATGGAATTTTTGGATTCAATTTCTTGCCCAGTGACAAAGTGATGTGCGGTAGTCAAACTACCGATGTTCCGATTAGCAGACAACCTGCTCTACCCCCTGAGACACAGCCTCACCCAATAATACCAACATTTAGATGTATTTCCACCACAGGAACTTTACACAAGAAACAGAAGCTTTTTGCAGACTCAGTTCCTCTACCTGTGTTTGCACCTGAGGAAACAATGTCTATATTAAAATCCAAAAACACAGTTTCACCTGTCCTAAAAAAACCCACCTTTGTGGGGTTAAAGATTAAAGATTCAGGACCTTTCAGGGTGGGGACTTGCTTTGCTAAACGTCTATCATTTGTGAAGTACTGTATTGTCAGAAACAAGGGCAGAACAGACTTAACACAGGAAATAAGACCTGTACATATTGCACAGAATGGGTAATAGCTATGTTATTGAGATTGAAAAAGTGAAGGCAGGGAAGATGACGTAAGGTAAGTTGTCAAAAGGTACGGTAAAAAATAAATAAATAAAATATTGCTCTACAGCACTTTATGACACAGTAGAGTTCATGCACATCTGATGGGTAGCAGAACACACAGGCATTCATATTTTAGTGACAAACCATCGCTTACTTTGTCTTTCTCCTCTTGGTAAGGACAATAAGTGAGTCATTTCTGTTTTTGGTTACCATGGAGAACATCCCAGTGCAGCTCCGCTCTCTATGCAAGAGCAGAGCCAGCCCCGACTCTGCCGCCTTTCCCGTAAATTAGCCCTGATTAACACACTAACTGTGGAGCTGATTTTTCTGTGCAAACATTTTAATTAGGAGTGTTCCCTCTGCCGTGTGCATCCTGACGCGCCACTTAGAGCCAATTTACCCCTCCGCCTTTAAAGAGGATAATGCAGGGGAGAGGGCCAGATGGTGACACGCAAACAGGATGAATAAAACACACAAAGCCGATCAGACAAGTCTTTACCTTGTCATAGAAGACAGTCTGAAGCTTCCTGCGTGGCAGGATGATGTGCCCTACAAGCTGGTTTGAGGTTCTGGTCTCTGTTCCCCCTGTTTGACTTCCTTGCATGGAGTTCATGGAGGCGCCCAGCACCTCAAGGAACTCTAGATAGAGAGGCTGGCTGGTATTTATTTCAAACTTAATAGCTTTACATTAGCTTTTGAAACCTATAGATTAGAGTGTCTGTGACTGTAGATCTAATTTTGTAACTGATTTGTATTTATGTAGGTTTTTAGTTAACCAGCATAGATAATTCCTATAAATGTTTATGGTCTATCCACTACTTTGATACAAATATAGTGATAAACATTATGAATGCAGTTTTATTATAATGTTCTTGGTCAGATGATAAAAAATACATGGAGAGTTTTGGTTTTGAAAGAAATATTTTGAAAACTGTTGAACCAGCTGCCATGAAATTTGGCACAGATGTTCAAGGGGTGCAGAGTCCCATGTTTCTTGGTAATCCCTTAAGTTTTCATCCAGTGCCAACAGCAGGTTAGACTGATCACATATGCAGTATGGTGATTACTTGATTTTTTAGCGGGTCAAAATTTATGATTTCTTTGGTGTATAAATACCTGCAAATTGTAAAGTTTTTTTGTGTTATTGAGCACAAATTTTCAAGTAATGCATTTCAATAGGAAATATATTTTGTGTCAGGAGCACGTATTTTTTTTTTTTTTTTTTTAGAAAAAGGAGGGAGGTGTCACCATGGCAATGAGGAAAACAAAGTTTTCCAATATGCGAGAGGCGTTATATTTTAAAGCAAACCTTGATATTTTTGTAAAGGTAATCAAGTAATATTTAATGTAGTATTTAATGTCTAATCCTTTTATTAGTAATTAACAACATATTTAAAAATGTGAAAAACGGTGAGAGATATGAGTCAAACTTGCATCTCTGGTATGGAAGTCTGCCAACTTACTCCTCCACCACCCCTGCAACGTCCAAATATTGACTTTTTGTTGCTTCAGTACACGAGAGCGGCGTGATGGAAAAAATAATGTTCAGGGTCACAAATGTTGAGAAATTCGTGTCTAGGAACACAAAAAAAGTTGAAAATTCATGTCCAGAAACAAGAATCAATAGATTATAGGTCGTGACTATATCACAAACTGCCGTGAGACCGGGTTGGAATGAGACATGTAGTATGAAGCACTTTGAGTGCTCAAATAGAGTAGAAAAGTATTATATATATGTAAGTTGTATAATCATTCCACCCTGAAAAAAGAATAGTTCAAAGAAATTATTAAAAGCCAAAAATTACCATGACATTCATGCCCATGATGAGTGTATGTAAACTTTTGACCACAAGTGTAGGTGAGAAGATTGATACTGTACCCACATTTACTTGCTATTACTACTAGCCAGTTAGCTTAGCACAAAGACTGAAAACAGCTTGCCTTGCACTTTCAATTCATATTGAACTGAAAAAACAGGGTATAAAAGGTCAGTTTGTTATGTGCTAGACAGTTTGTTGTTGATAGGTGCTGTTAGGTGGATTTTTTTTTTTTTTTTAACATTTGGACACCACCTGGTTAGCTATTTTCTAGGCATTTCTCATATCTAGTTTTTGCACTAAGCTAAGCTAATCAGCTGCAAGCAGTATCTTCATTTTTAATCCTTGTCAAGGTATATGCTGGAGACTTTATTGGTTGACTAAAAATCCAAGTAAAACAAGTTAAATAAATAATCAAAACTGGAATCTAAAACAGGAGCACGAAACACTAGGAAATATATGGAGTGTAAGCAAATATTCTGATAAAGACAAAGGAAAGATATATACGAGTGCATCTAAAAAAAATTGTGAATTTTTTTTTTCATAATTTAATTCAAAAAGGTAACTTTTCTATATTCTATATTCATTACACATAAAGTGAAATATTTCAAGACTTTTTTACATTGAGTTTGATGATTATGGCTTATAGCACATGAAAATCAGAAATCAAGTATCTCAGATTCTTCAAATATTTCATTACGGGTTTGAGTAAATTACTATTTAAACAGTATAAATACTGTGTATCTCTCAGTCTAGTTCAGGACACGCAACCACAATCATGAGAAACACTGCTGACTTATCAGTTGCCTACATGACAAACATCAGTACTCTCCGCAAGGAGGGTAATCCACAAAAGGGCATTGCTGAAAAGGCTGGCTGTTCGCAGAGTTCTGTATCAAAGCATATTAATGGAAAGTTCACAGATAGGGAAAACTCTGGGAGGAAAAGGTACACGAGCAAGAAGGGATGACTGCATCCTTGACAGGATTGTCAAGAAATGTTGATTCAAGAACTTGGGAGAGCTTCACAAGGAGTGGACTGAGGCTAGTGTCAGTGCATTAAGAGCCACCACACACAGATGTCTTCAGGAAAGACGCTGCAACTGCGATTTTCCTAATATCAAGCCACTCCTGAACCAGACACAGAGTGAGAAGAGTCTTACCTGGGCTAAGGGGAAAAAGAACCATACTGTTATTCAGGGGTCCAAAGTTCTCTTATCAGATAAAACTAAGTTCTGGATTTCATTTGGAAATCAAGGTCCTGGAGTCTAGAGGAATAGTGGAGAGGCAGAGAATCCAAGGTGTTTGATGAGTAGTGTGAAGTTTCTGCAGTCTGTGATACTTTGGGGTGACATGTCATCTGCTGGTGTTGGGGGTGAAGAAGAAGATGAGAAACACCCAGTCCAAAAATAGAGACAAGCTGAAGGCAGCTATCAAAGCAACCTGAGCTTCATTAACACCTCAGCAACATGATCGCCTTCATGCCACATTGATGTAGTAATTCAGGTAAAGGAGCCCCAACCAAGTATTGCGTGTTTAAATGAACATACATTTTAGAAATTGGACATTTCTGTGTAGTAAATCCTTTTATAATTGATCTTAGGAAAAATTCTAATCATTTGAGATACTGGATTTCTGATTTTTATGAGCTATACACCATAATAATCAAATTTAGTAATTGTCTTCTATATGGTTTTTGTTTATTTCTTTTTGTTTATTTTAAATCCTTACACATTTTGTCTGAGTTCTTAAATGGCCAATTAAATCAATCACACTACAAAAGACTACAGTTCTAGATTTTAATGTTCTGGCTTCACAAGATAAGAAAACTAGCTGCATCAGTCTTTAATTTGTCTATGTTTATACATGACCAATGCCACATACAGTGGGACCAATATTACACCATTTCAAAAATCCTAATCGCTGTGTTTAGGACAGGCTGGCGCAATCTTAAAGTCGTGGCTGTTTGTTTGCCTCACCTATCCACAAACATTTGTAGGAAATGATGGCCATGTTATTGGGAATTAAGTGATTCTACAACCTTGAAAAAAAAAGCAAAAATGAAAATGGAAATTTATGTATAAATAAAAATAGTACAGTAACTCATGTCAAAAAATCCAATGAAAAGATGAAAAAAGAGGTTATGCTTTATGCTTGGCTTTGTCTGTTTTAGCACATCATCAGGGAGTGAGTGTGCGTGTGTGACAGAGAGAATCCTGAGCACTAAAACCAATTAAAGCCATTGAAAATGAACCTGTCACACACAATCCTCTAGAGCCACGTCAAAAAAGTTGAGCAGCATTCGTGGAGTGGATTTGACTGCAGGGCCCAAAGTTTTAAAAGTCAATTAGCTCTCTTTCTTGCAGGCACACAGGCTGACCACAAAGTTAGTGTTAGGGATCTCATCATAGCTGACAGACAACTTACCACAGCAGGGAATACTGGAAATAGTTGAAGCGGTGCTGGTTGGTTGACTCTCTCTCTCTCTCTGTGTGTGTGTGTGTGTGTGTGTGTACTTGTTTAGAGATCTTTGTCAGGACAAAAATTTGCGTGAAACTAGTTGTGAAGACCAACTGTGATTTATGAGGACAAAATGCTGGTCCTCGCGAATTTGAAGGCATGTTTGAGCATTTTCAAGGCTCACAACGTGGTTTTAGGGTTAGGATTACAGTTAGGTTATGGTTAGGTTTAGGGTAAGGGTTAGGGTTAGGGTTAGGCATTCATTTCTGATGGTTAGGGTTAGGGTAAGGGGCTAGGGAAAGCATTATGTCAATGGAGTTCCCCACTAAGATGTCAAAACAAGTGTGTGTGTGTGTGTGTGTGTGTGTGTGTGTGCGTGTGTAAAACACATTATCTATCAATATGTGTCCAGACATTCAGGTGCACCACTCATGTGTAATATAGTATGCATTTGCGTGTGTGTGAGCGGGTATGTACATCATTAAGAAAAGGTTCTTATGCCACCCAGCCAGCTGGTGAGTGAGCTTGTGGTTAATAGCTGGAACTCTCAGTGAAGGTCTGCTCTTAGTTGAAGACTACAGTTACCTCAGAAGGTAATCTGAGCCTGCACTCCACTCATATTACTTTACACATGTTCATGTTACAGGAAGTTAACTCTTGATATGAGCTGTAAATATGAACTGTTGTGTGGACTGTCACTTTAGTGCAACTCCATCCATCCATCCATGTATTTCTTTCCACTATGTGTGATTAATTTATACAAGGCTTATATCACATCATTCCTAAAGTAATGCTGAACAAAATACATTTTGCCCAGTGAATTAATCTAAGGTTGCTTTTGACTATGAAATACTTGTAGTTATTAAACTAGCTATATTGCTTGAACTATTTCAGGAGTGTTTTGGGGTAGAAACAAGTGCCTACTCTGGGGTAGTTTCAAAGTTTGGGTAATATTTCACAACTTGTCTTAGTTTTCTGTTGACCTTTGTTTTAAACCTGTCTGATTATGTGACTGCTGGTATTTCCTTGACCTCATCTTGCCATTTTCCCAGGTCTTAGCAGTCAACTTGGTGAGCACCATGTGATTAGTATAAATGGAAATTATTTCAAACACTAAAAATAAGATCCAAGTTCTCATAAACCACAATTACCTTTTATCCAAACTGGCTATAAGATACTTTGAATGAAGGATGTGGACTTGATAATGAAGTACTTAATGCTTCTTAGAATTGGGACAGGAAATGGAGTTGAAGTACCAGAATGTTGGCAGAAATTTCAACTCACTAATCAGCCAACTATTTTTTTGTTTATTTGTTTGGTTGGTTGTTCTTTTTTTATGTTGGTCAGTGTGGTTTCCCTCATGCATTGTCATGCTACTGCACAGATCTGATGTGACAAACTGTATGAGATGTATACAGCTACTCCCAACTGTGAAACTATGTCTGTAAAGCAGATACAGTTGTCGTCAAAGATGTGGCAGAACTCATGCTGGATGTGTCCAGCTGTAGTCAAACAGTGGGGAAAACTCTGAACAGAGGCCTCAAGTTGCCTCCAATCCGCAGGGTTCACACACAGTGATTGACATCTAGAGCAACACTACACCTCAGCGGCACACCTGAACTCCTGAACCCGCCTGACTTGTGAGGCTTGGCTCACCGGAGCTTTCATCTCCGTGAACGTGGTTATTGACACGCTTGCCTTGATCTGTAGAAGCCCAGGCCTGTTCCCCAAAGTGCTGACAACTGATGAGGTGGAGAGAGCAAAGAGAAGATGCAAAGATTTCTGGAAGACAGATGAAATAGAGAGGAGAGGAGGAGGGAGAGCACTGAAGGGGATTATGGGTGAGTAAGGTACTAATGGTTTGGAACAGCAGCTTGAAATATACAGTTGTGGTCAGAAGTTTACATACACTCATCATGGGCATGAATGTCATGGTACTTTTGGGCTTTTAATGATATCTTTGAACTGTTTTTTCCAGGATGGAATGATTGTACAGCATACATCTTTAATCACTTTAAAAAACAAGAATAGGGCGCACAAGTTTGAATTTGTTTTGATTTTTTTCTAATCCACATGGGGACAAAATTATACATACAGGCTCAAATATATACATACATTCACTTAAATCTTTTAGTAAGTGGTGCTGAAGGTTCTACAATGTCTCTTTATTTGACAAGGCTAAGGCCTATTAACTTCTCACTAGTGATCACAATTGACTACAACTGGTAGTTTCTCTTTACCAGCATGAAAAGAATTTGTTTGACAGCACTCATTGGATTGACTAAGGAACTCAAGGAACCAAGAAACTCAGCGAAGATCTAAAAAGGAGAATTTACACAAGTTGGGAAGGTCTCTTAGAGCCATTTCAAAACAACTATAGATTCCAAGATCATCAGTGCAAGCATTTGTACATTAGAATTGTACAATTTTGACCCTGTGTGGATTAGAGACAATCCAAAATAACCGAGAACCATTAACTTGTCATTCTTGGGGAACGGCATACTTTTTCTTGCCATTGTAACAACTCAGGAGTAGACTGTTGGGACAAAAAAAAAGTTTAATTGTTGTTTCTACAGACACACATTGCCATTTTATCTGTGGTGTTGAAAATAGATTACAAAAGTGTGTCATGATCAAATTCACATGACAACTTGACAGCTCATTAATTCCTGGGCTAATGAAAATGTTGGATTATAAAGACAAGTTCATTGGCCAAATAATACTCGGAAACAATGAATTAAACCATCATGTTTCACTAAAATGCCCTTAAAACCATTTGAAATTAAGCTTACTACTTGGAATAGCAGTTTCTTCATGAGTCTTTTCTTACAGCTGGTAAATGTTTACCTTAATGAACTGCTTTTGTAACATACAGAAATATGTCACATGCCTCTCTTTAATTGTTTTTTGTAACAAGAAATGTAATACACAAATAAGAGCACACCAAAAATTGCTATTGAATTAAATTATAAATTTAACACCACTACAGTTGAATTCCACACTTTGAAAATGTCTATATTGGTCCCTACTACATAGAGTTAACTACCTTTCTGATAGTGTTAAATATTTTACAATATGACACAGTGTTGACAATTCTCTCAAACATAAACATTTAAGACACGTCTGTGTTGAGTTTACACAGCACTAGTGTGTAGTATAGAGTTGGCACCATATTAACACAAGAAGAAATAAAAGTTACCTCAATACTGAACTGCTATTGAGTTGATTTCCATTTTACAAACCCAGTAGGAATTCAATTTATAATCCCAAATTTCACTACCACACATAATACACAATTAATAATTTTCTCTCCCACAGAGGTCGATCATTTTGTTGATAGTCTTACATCAGTTCTGCGTATGACGCTGGATACTGTGGCTCCTCTGAAAAAGAGAGCTTCAAATCAAAAGAGCTTAACCCCGTGGTATAATTCAGAAGTGCGTGCCTTAAAGCAGATAACTCGTAAGCTGGAGAAGAAATGGCGTTGCACTCATTTAGAAGGCGCTCGTCTGGCCTGGAAAAATACTTTGTTGCTGTATAAGAAAGCCCTTCGTAAAGCTAGGACATCTTACTATTCCTCACTGATCGAGGAAAACAAGAACAACCCCAGGTTTCTTTTCAGCACTGTAGCCAGGCTGACAAAGAGTCAGAGCTCTGTTGGGCCAAACATTCCTTTAACTCTGACTAGTAATGACTTCATGAATTTCTTTACAAATAAAATTTTAACCATTAGAGAAAAAATTATTCACAGCCGTCCCACAGACATATTGTTATCTACTGCAACTTTCAAAAATACAGATTCTTATTGAGACTCTTTCTTTCCGATTGATCTTTCTGAGTTAACTTCAATAATTATTTCCTCTAAACCACCAACGTGTCTA
>VUQI01048851.1:0-13354 GCA_015106735.1 Paratilapia polleni | reverse complement strand
TGAGGTCAGGACTCTGTGCAGGCCAGTCAAGTTCTTCCACATCCATGTCTTTATGGACCTTGCTTTGTGCACTGGTGCACAGTCATGTTGGAACAGGAAGGGGCCATCCCCAAACTGTTCCCACAAAGTTGGGAGCATGAAATTGTCCAAAATGTCTTGGTATGCTGAAGCATTAAGAGTTCCTTTCACTGGAACTCAGGGGTTGAGCCCAACTCCTGAAAAACAACCCACACCATAATCCCCCCTCCACCAAACTTTACACTTGGCACAATGCAGTCAGACAAGTACTGTTCTCCTGGCAACTGCCAAACCCAGACTCGTCCATTGGATTGGCAGATGGAGAAGCTTCATTCATCACTCCAGAGAACACGTCTCCACTGCTCTAGAGTCCAGTAGCGGCGTGCTTTACATCACTGCATCTGACGCTTTGCATTGCGCTTGGTGATGTAAGGCTTGGATGATTTTTACGTGGCCTATCACTTTGTGGCTGAGTTGCTGTTGTTCCCAATCGCTTCCACTTTGTTATAATACCACTAACAGTTGAATATTGTAGGTGGAATATTTAGTAGCGAGGAAATTTCACAACTGGACAGGTGGCATCCTATCACGGTACCACGCTGGAATTCACTGAGCTCCTGAGAGCGACCCATTCTTTCACAAATGTTTGTAGAAGCAGTCGGCATGTTTAGGTGCTTGATTTTATACACCTGTGGCAATGGAAGTGATTGGAACACCTGAATTCAATGATTTGGATGGGTGAGTGAATGCTTTTGGCAATTTAGTGTAGTAAGTGGGCTACAAGCATATTTACTAGAAAAGTCAAGTCCCTTAAATCTGCATTCTTTCTAAAAGCCAGCAGGGGGCGACGGCTCCAGAAAGGAGTTTGGCTATACAGAAGTGACTGTGGTGGAAAGAAAAAGATCACCTCTCGGTTGCTTGATTTATGACCTCAAACACTTTCCTGATAAGTTTATAGTCTCAGTCACTAGTTGCAAGATTTATTGAACACAACATGACCCTCTCCTCTCAGTGAAGTCCACCCCAAGCTTGTCACGTCCAGTGTCAAAATGCAAAGATGGCAATGATGACGATGCTCTGAGACTTCACCAGTGGGGGGCGTCCCAGCGGGATTGACAGGAGATGGTGGGACTTTGATAGACAGTCTATGGAAATTATACAAAGTTGGATATAGCTTCTGGTTCTGAAAGGTGAGGCCATTGGAGAGTGATTCCTGGCGTTGCAAAACGATGTCTGGTTGTCTAAGGATCCCTTACTCTCAGACCTCAGTAAACACTGGGCTTAGCTGCTAGTTAAAAGTCCTATTGAATACAGTATGTCCTGTATTCAAGACTTGATTATATGATCTGTGCAAGTGGTAGGTGGAATTTAAGGCAATGCAAAAGGAGGGCCCTGTATAGTCCTATATTTGGAAGCATCTTAGAAAAAGTCTGAATGGGTTAGGACACAAGATACCAAAAACATAACTTTGAGTTGAGTTCTGGCTTGAGAGAAGTTATCCTAATCGAGGTGTTTTTAAATTTGAATTTCTCAGTCTTATCCAGCTGCAGTAAGGGGAAAAAAAAAAGTTTGAGCTGCTGTCAGTGACTGCCGAAAGTGAACAGAAGAAATCTCTGCTGAGCTTGGTTGGTTTTTACTCCTGGAAAATCAGGCTTTTCATTAAGTGTGTACTCATGTAGTGCCAAAGTGGACTCTGCACAACAAATATTATCCAATTTATGTGTTGACCAGTCGCAGTTGAAATGCTAATTCAGAGAAGTTGAGAAGGCTACTTTTTATCTAAATGTTTTGGCATTTGTAATGTCATTAGTGTGTTATTTTTGCTGAGTGAGGACTGGTAGTTTTGAGTTTTTTTAGGAGACTGTTTACCTGGGGGTAATCCAGACCCCTTGAATGAGAAGATCAGTATGAATATGTCTGTCAGGCTACATTCAGAAGAAATCTTTTAGCATAAAGCCCGGAAACAGGGAACATCCAGGCTCCATCCAAAGACTAAAAGAGGACTGACAGTGCCTCCAGAGCTCGTTTACATGTTTATTCTCTTTTATTGTCTGACAAACATCTAAGTGTAAGAATGACTCTGTGGTTTGTATTTGTGGATTATTTACTGCCCTGGAATTGTGACTTCTTGGAGCCTGCTGTCTCTGCTTGGACTCTTCTATGTGAGGATAAGACTCCAAAAAGTTACTGTTTCCCGCCAAGAAATAATCAGTCAAATAACTGCACGTTTACACCACAGCTTGTCTTGTTTGCATTTTGGTTTTCTCTGGATTACACAAACAAAAAGAAGCATTGTTTTTTTGTTGTTGTTGTTTTTCTTTTCCCCTTTGGGACAGACTTGCCTCAAGTTTCTGTCAGAGGTTTCTGTTAGAGGTGGGAATCACAACTCGCAGCACAATACTATCATGATGCATGGCCATGGATAACAGTAGCATCATGATGCAGAGATTCTGCAGTTAAAGAGTATCAAAAGATATTCTAAATTTACTCATCATTGAAAGCCTGGTATTTTGAGCACTATCAGCACAAAATACTGCAGTGTGTGGCAAAGTCGGAGAAGTTGTGTGGTGTAGGTGTGGTGTAGGTGCAGCTTTAGATGCTTTACACTTCAGGTACGCAGTTGGTGGTTCGAGGAGACAAATTAAATTTTTCAGGTCAGTTTTATTTATGTAGTGGCAATTCACAAGTCGCCTCAAGGTTCTTTATATCGCAAGGAAAAGACCATACAATATTATACAGTAGTAATTTTCTCAGCTCTTAGGACTCGTACACTAGCATTAGATGGCTTAGTTTGCGCTGGACCTTATTTGCATGTATTTTTTTGAGTGCACCTTTTTGATGGCTGTGGTTTGTAGTATGTTTGGCTTTGCTTGTTTTTTCCTGTTTGTACAGAAGCTTCTAATGTCGCTGCAACACACTGAACTGGTCTCACGCCTGGTAGCAGGGCATTGTTCTGTTTTTGTTGTTTAATTTTTATTGTTTGGTGCCTGGCAAACAAGCTTGTAGGTGCATTACCACCACATTCTGACAGGACTGTGTTTACATCCTACCAGGCCCTGGTGAAAAAAGGCAAAATGTATATCTTTAAGAAATGAAATGGTCAAAAACTAATTAGAATTTTTGAAAAAATAATGTCACTAGTTGAAAGCAATATTGATATTCGGCCTCAGTGTATTATTAACTTACGATAAGATATCAGCATTTTGCCCAACCCTTGTTCTTCTGAAAGTATTACTGTCCTTGTAGTTTCATATTTAAGACTGATAACACACTGTTAAAAAGAATACATTAAGCTATTCCTTTAATATGAACCAAACTGGGATGACTGATGAATGGGTGTTTGTTGGTGACCAGCATACTGCAGTTTACACTTATTTGACACTGACAGCCAAACACCTGACTTCATAATCATTGTAACAATTGCACAACATGTCTAAATGTCCGTCGCAATGCTGGAATCTAAATGAGAGAAATTAACAGTGAATTCTGGAAAAGAATGACCCTAAACTTGATCATTTTCTTCCACAGAGGAGTGACGGTGTCTGTGCCAGGCCCACTGGGACGGGACCATGGCCCTGAGCGATGGAAACAACGACCATGTGGCCCTCAGCAACGGGGGGCACCATCCTCTTAGTGCCAATGGAACTGCGCCTTCAAACACCAGTACACCAGTCAGCAGTGGTCAGGACCCTCTCACATCTGCCTGTACTAGTGACTGCCTGATAGCAGAAGGAGATGAAGATGCTACAGTTAAGGATGCAGCTTCAAAAACACAGCAGCAGTCACAAGTTATTCAGAGAGCGAAGAGACAGACTCAGAATGGCAGCGTGGTCAAACAGAATGGTTCCCAGAGGAATCATTCCCCATCGTTATCGTCATCAGTCTCCTCTTCTTCTCCTGCTGTCTCGGACTCCCAGATGCTGGCCAGAAGCCACCTTCCCTCTGCCCTGCCCCCGTCCTCTTCCTCTGCTCCGCTCTGCTGCCAGCGCTGTCACTTCCACTCCACTTTGTGCTGCCCCTGTGGCCGGCAGGAGTGCCCGCTCGTCCAGAATCCAGGCACAGGCCCGGGGCCCGGCTCCGTTCCCCACCCGGGGACCGCTTCATCCTGCCCATGCTGCCTCTCTGCCTGCACGTACTCTCACCCCCATCCTCCTCACCCATCTCTCCACCACCACCATCAACAGCGCTGGCAGGAGCACCTTCAGAGCCAGACACATGCAACGGGGATCAGTTACATGGGGGGGTAAGGGCTCTATGATTTGTTTAATTAATTTTTTTCCTTTAAAGATGAGCTCCTTTTTCAAACACTTTAGTCCAGCTTGACCGTAAATGATCAACTAGAGCAGTTGAGACACCATTAGTGTGTAGCTTTTAGGGATGTTTTGCGCAAGTTCATAATTAAGTTTTATTGCAAGTTCTTAGTTCTTATGTACATGTATGTATGTGTGTTGTTTGTGCTAGGCACACAAATTGTTGTTGGCTGACCTTGTTTTTGTTTTATGTGTGACTTTGTTGCCCCCCCCCAAAACATACCCCCAGTCTGACTAGCAGAGGGTCTCACAGTGAGTCCCCCCGTCATCCCCTGCTTGTGCCCCTGTTCTTAAAAACATGTCAGATCTCAGGATCTGTTAGCCTGGAATGCAACAAAAAGTGGTTACGGCTGTTGGGGGGCTGGTTCTTGGGGCAGTGCAGGGGGGCAATTTTACCAATAGTTTTTTTCCCCCCAAATAGATAAAGCAGTCAGCTCTTTTCCACCATTCCTGTACCAGTGCTGGTGCTGGTCAAGAGCCCATTCTGCATTGGTGTCTGTTCAAAACCAGCCCACATTTCAGCAGGTATGAGAACAAGTTGTAGATTGGGAACTGCCACCATATCAGTGGAAAAGAGTTAAATATCACAACCAACAGGGTTTGGAGAGCACAGACCACTGCACCATGTTGAAGAGCTGAGTGCGAGACAGAGTTGCAGTTGTCTCCTGTCAGTGTAACTCAATAACAAGCCCATTATAGTTATTTTAAGTGAGATTTGATGTGAAGTCATCATTATTTCAATGAGTTTTTGTGGTAAAGCAATGCTGTTGTGCTTTAACAAAGCTTAACATTAGATATTTTAAAAATAGTTTTGTGGTTTACACATTCGCCAAGATCTCTGGTTCGAGCCCGGGTGGAGGCATAAAACCCTTTGGGGTTGCATCATGAGGGGCATCTGGTGTAAAAATCTGCCAAATTAAACATGGCGTAGCTACCCGCTGTAGGGATCCCTTGTGGATAAGGGAACAGCCGAAAGTTGCTCTTTTCTGCTCAGGTTAAATTTATGCTGTAGTTCTTGAAAGCACATCAGAGTTTGGAGAACGCATGTCTTGAATCTTTTCGAGCCCTTAAGAGACCCAAACTGTAAATGTGCAAAATGTGCAAGGTGCAAAAAAGCCACAATAATTATTTAAATATTGAATATTTTTTACTATAAAAGTTTTTCATATGCTTTTACTTCAAAACTGCCCATTGAGTTCGCTCACCTTTTGTCCACTGAAGCATCCATGATGTCTCCTGTAAGCTTCTTTGCAGCAGACGGATGACAAACAGTAGCTGAGTTAATTGTTCATATTTGCATCTTTGAGGCCTGTGTTTTTAAAAGTTGGTTTAGATGAACTGTTGGTGCTTATTTAAAAGTGTTATTTTATGGCTTGTGTGAACCAGACTCTCAAGACTGTGCTTATAGAAATGGCTGAAGCAAAAAAAAGATGGGAATCTTTAATGTTTTTCTTAATTCAGTGGACCCTGCTGTGATGTATATCCACACGTGGAGTCCATGCCTTCTCTATTTCAAGCAGAATTCTTACATTTGTTGGCAGCCCGTTCATCAACTGATCCATATTTAGCGAGTTGGCTAAATCCCTTTTACTCCCCAACCGCAGGCCTTCACCGCATGTGAAACTGGAACCATTTAATGTTTTGTGTGCTCATTTGCATAATCCTATATTTACCATCTCCGCAGAGAAGGGCGGGCAAGAGGTGAATTTTTGCAGAAGTAATTATTTACTCATGTCAGCTCCTTTTTATGGTAGCAGGCCGCTGCGGGGAATCCAATTTTCATGAGACTTAATTTCTTCTTACTTCTCGACATGGAATTTTCCTTACTCAAATAAAGTCACATTCCCCCGCTCATAAGTTTCATTAAAAAGAGGGACGTTGTGGGTGGCGTTGAAAGATGAGGTTTGTGTAGCATCAGTGGGTACGCACACCAAAACCTGGCGCCCACACATTAAACCCTGGGTGGGCAGAGGGAAGCAAAACACGGATTGTGTTGCAGGCATTTAGATGCATCTGCTGGCCTCTGAGGTTTTCTCCTCCATGCTCTCTGTTACTTTCATTTTTTTCTCTCTTTCTCAGTTTTTCTCTCACTCGATTAACACTCTCATTATGACTTCTTTCCCCGCCTCTCCCTCGCTCCCTCCCTCCTCCGTCTCCCATTCCACATGAGAATGGAGAGCAGATGTGGCGTGGGACGTATGCATCTGTAATGTTGAACCTCTCTTATTTACCAAACAGGTCCCTCTTGTTCAGTGATGACAGGTTTGAATTACAGACCCTGGGGTTGTTCCAAAAAGTGCATCCCCCAACTCCTTTCCTGTACAGTGCTGATGTGTGTGTGTGTGTGTGTGTGTGTGTGTGTGTGTGTGTGTGTCAGATGGTGAGATTAGACACAGGAAATGATATACCTGTCTCAGTTGTGCTGTTTTGCTCTGAACCCAGACGCCATCAAAAACCTTAAGCATTTTTCTCCTTTCTCCAGTCTTCCACCCCTGCACTGCTGGAGTTTAGTGGTAGTTAAATACAACCCTTTTCCTAGTAAGTTTGATAATTTGGAGGCATGGCGTCAGACAAAATGGTGTCAGATATCGTTTTGATCTGCCAGATTAGCCGAGGGATTACCTCTAAGATCACAGCACACTTGCGTCTCACACACATTCTCTCTCTGCTTCACACACACTGATAAGTCATAACGTTCGTTCTTCGGGGGGACCTTTTTATGTCTGTTTCGCAACAGGGGATTTTTCTGCCCCTGTTCTCGGCTTCACAAAACATTAATCCATTTAGCGAGATTTGCCCATGCTTGCTTTCCTAATGTTTCTATTTTGAGAGCGATCAAAAGCCTTTGGGGTCTTTATCCACGTATGAATTAAATCAAATCCTCGAAAAGGTCCAAGCACAACTCAGCAGTTCGGGGTCTGTTAAAAGCATTAGGAGCATGTTTGCGTCTCTGCTGTAAGATTGGCTATCACGGCCATTTTATGTGGTTTTTTTTTTGTTTTTTTTTATTTCTTTTTAATTTTTTTTTATTTTTTTTATTGAAGATCGGACAGGAGCACAGTGTCCTTGAGATGGCTGTCTCAGTCAGCACAGTGTATACCGGCAGGTTTAACAGACTTTGATGGAACTCTTTAAGCCAACGTACTAGTGCACCTCGAAAACTTTCAATATTGTGTAAAGTTCTTTTTTTTTTTCATCATGTTAATTCAAAAAGGTAAACTTTCGTATATTCTATGTTTATTACACTAAAAGTGAAATATTTCAAGTCCTACTATCAAACCATTCCTGAGCTAGAGACAGTGTCACAAGGGTCTCACCTGGGCTAAGGAGAAAAAGAACTGGACTGTTGCTCAGTGGACTAAATTGGTCCATTATGCATTTCATTTGGATGAAGAGTGGAGAGGCACAGAATCCAAGGTATTTAAAATCCAGTGTGAATTTTTCGCAGTCTGTGATGATTTTGGGGTGCCATGTCACGCTGGTGTTGTTGGTGGTTGGTCCACTGTGTTTTATCAAGTCCAAAGTCAACCCAGCTACCGCGCAACAGTGACCTGATCCTAGAGAAACACAAAAGAGGAGGGAGTGAAGAATAGTAGCAACTGAACTTGACAATAAGAGTGAGAGGGTGGTCCTCTTGTAAATCGATAGTGTCGTCTCAAAAAGGGTAAAAACAAAAATAAGAACAGAGCACAGAACTTGCAAGTAAACATTATATTTGGTGCAACACAGTGGTAGAGAAAGTTAAATTTCTGCATTTATTTTCCCAATACTGTCCAATCAGACTGGGTTGGTTTGAATTTTTCGTTGCCGTTGACCAAACCTCAAAGCATGCTGGAGTTAAGATTGCACACTTGGACCACAGGTATAGTTTGAAAGCCTTACTTGGAGGGTTTAAGTGCACACTTAGAATAAATGCAGTCCAAAGTGAGAACTGTGTCATGAGAGAGTAAGCATTAAACATTATGTGTAGCTTCAGGGCACCTCACGTTCAGCTAACCTGCTTCTACCTGTATCCATGACCCCACAACAGCCACCAAAACAACTCACTGACACTCAAGCATCCAGGGTCACTTTGAGTATTTAACCTCTCTCCGCTCACACTCTGCTCTCCTTGAGGTTAAATACCTCTCCCTTCTTTACTGACTCCTCTCGCAACAGCTCCTGTTGTTTATGGCAACCACAAGTTTGGTTTAGATCCGTGCCTTGTCAGATTGCAAAAATTCCCGTCTGTCTCTCTCACTCCCTCTGACGCCGTCTCGGGGAAAGGTCAGCTTTTATTATCTGGAGCAAGTTTGAATTTTGTGGTATATGTTTGCTGCAGGTGGTTTGGTTGCTATGACACATGGGAAAACTCCATGAAAACATGACGTCTCCAAAGTGCAGAGCAGTTCATCAGGTGTCATTTTGGAACTTTATCAGTTGATTTATCCTTTATTCTCAGTGCACCATATGCCTCTGTCCAGCTTTTTATTTCTTAGCAGTATTGGCAAGGTATCGGTCTCCACATTTTTATGTTGTCTTACCTCCCTTTTGTCTCCCTCTGTCTTTTGCTCTCTGTCAGACAGCTGCAAGCCTCAACCAGCAAGGGTCTGTTTGAAAGTGATCCGTTTGCGTGGTATTTTAGGGTGTCAGCTTGACGAGGCTTTGCACATTATCAAGAAGAACAACTGTTTGCAAGGCCTTTGTGGTGGCATATTACCAAGCTTTGTTAACTGCCTCCCCAAAGAAGTCCCATTTGTGGTGATCTATCCTGTTATTTCTTCATGTGCATGAATTAGCCTTTTTATGCACAAAAAAAAAAAAAAACAATCTTCACACGAACCTTTTATCCTCAAACTAAATATGCAAGATAAAAACTAAGAAGCTGGGTCTATAAGAGTCATGCAGTTTTAACTGTTTTAATTGTTTCTAGCTTTGTTTTATTCACTAAATATTGAGGTAGTAGCCCATGGTACATGTTGTTAAACCCATTTGAAATGAAAGGACTGCCTGGCTGTGTGTATGTGTATATTTTGTGGTTCCTGGGGCGTATCTGAAAGCTCTATGATGGATGGGAGAGATTTACTGGCATCCTGCATGTCTAATCCTCTCTGTACTGTAGGAGAGCTTGGAGCTATGAGGTTATCCTGGGATACATGTGTGACACATGCAGACTGCGCTGTAAACCTAAAGTGTCAGTATAATGACAACAAAGTGGACTGTGATGATTTAGTTGGCCTCATCCACTCAAGACACTAGTTAGCTACGTTGGGTAGCTTGCAATTGGCCCGTGTTAGCAGGCAGGCTAGCATTAGCTAAAAACCAGAAGAAAGAAGAAGAAGAAAACCTGCCATTGATATTAAAGTATTTATAACATGAAAATGCTGCACAGTGCATGTTTAATCTGGAGAGATGGTCTTCATTTTATTTTGACCTCCTGAGTTTTCTCCTTGTTTGGCCACAGCTCACAGTTTAGGGTCTGTGGGACTTGGACTTCAGCACGTCAGATGTGCCGTAGTAATGGCAGCTACAGGGTGATTATTTATGTTTTTCTCTTTTTCTGCCTTTGCTGACGTACATTTCGTGGAACATCAGTGCAGATAATTTTTGATCACTGGAGCGTTGTGAAATCCTTTCCTACTTTGTACTGTTTTGATATGTGCTTTGCACATGTGGACCAATCATAAAAACATTGCTCAAAGTGAGGGGGAAAGTCTGCGCTATAGATTTAATATTGCTGATTTGGGTTTTAGATAAAGGCAGACAGCTGTGTAGGCAAGGCAATGTGATGTCAGGTACTGCAACAAACTGTTCATGAGCTTTTTGGCCTGTTGCAAGTGTTCGCTGTCACGGGTTAAGGATGTGAGCAGAAAACCGATGGAGTGACAGGGTGAAGCAGTACATATGAAGCAAAGGACTCTTCTTCTTAACCTGCCATTCTTTACCTGATTGCTCAATCATTTCCAACGCTCTTTCAACTTTAGGTTCTTATGACCTATTCTGATTTTACATTTTCTTTCTTTCTTGCAGGCACTTTCATTTCTGTCTGCTCTCCTGTACCCCCCCTCAGTCTTACCATATAGTTCCTGCGTATGAAGCAAAGCCCATAAAGATAGCCTTCTCAGATCAAAGGCCCTTGCTGTCCCATAAAGCAGAATCAAAGCCTGATGTGAGCACGACGTTGTCATAACTTCTCATAAGCTGGCTGAGCATCTAGCTAGGCCTCAGCTGGATAAAGATGGCTTGCTGCTGCTGGCTGGTTAAGATTATCACAGCACTTTGAAGGGGATAAACTACTACATGTGTCCAGACTGTAGCAAAATGCATGAGGGTTTGTAGGATTTTATTTGCTTTGATCTGTGAACTTTATAGTCAGGTTAAACAAATGGTTCATCGACTGGCCTAGCGAAAACTGTAATCAGTGGACATTCTGAACAATATTCTTCTTAAATATAATAGGACTAATACATTTTCAGGCTGTAAGCCCTGAACAATACTGTGTGTCAGATTGCATAAATAAATAATAATTTTTACCTAAATAATACTGTAAGTAGAATGTGGAGCTACTGTCAAGTGTTCTCCTCTGTCTTTAGCAGGGCCGAGGCTCAGGACCTTTTTCTAGTTTGTTGTTCTGGCTGCAGTAACCTTATGGATAAAATGAGCAGCAGCTTTTCTGAAAAAAGTTGACTTGTGCGAAGAGTCCTCTTCTCTACTTCCAATTGAACTTGATAAAAACATCACCAGACAGATGAACTGCTGGTTCTCTAAATGCTGGGGTCAGAATGTTCAGATGTTTCTAACAGTTTCTTGGAGGTGGTAAAACTTTATTTACACTTTCTGAACTTATTGATTATTTAAGTTCAGTAATCAATTTCAAGGTTTCCACCAAAAATCTTTATGCCTGTCAACTATGACCAGGTTGGGGGTGGGGATTTATTTTTGCACTCAATTAATAAACACCATCAATCTGCTATAACACTGCTTGTGAAGCGCTCAAAAAACAATAGATTTTGGAGATTTGGAGATAAACAGCCTGTTTCTTATGAACTGCCCTTTGTTTTTTGTTTCCTCCTTCACTTCTATTTCCTCTCCTGCACTTTTTGAACTTTTGCTTGGAATTTTCCAGACTCCCCCCACCCCACCGCAACACTCTCCCTTCCTAATGGGAAAACCAACAAACACGCATACAGTGTCTCTCTGTGAGGGAGTTAAATGAACAGGTTCTGACTCCAGCATCATCATTTGGCCTTGTGGCCTCAACTGTTACCAGGTTTCCAAAACTCCTCTCTGCCAAAGTAGCATCTAATTTTTGGTGTTTGAGATATATATTATAGTTGATCTGTGCAAAATATAGCTGATAAATGTAACTGGAGCATGTGTTTGCTGTATCAGATATTCCTGTATCTCCAGACAAACATGAGATGTCACAGCAACGCTCCAGATCCAATCAAAAAAACAAAACAAAAACCTACCAGATAAAGGTTAGGAAATGATGAAGTGAGAAGAGTGATTGATAGAGACAGGGAATGCTTGAGAGGAGGTGCTCAAACAAATGGCGACCCTCGAGCTATCGTGTCCTCAGATGGCCCAGAGTCAGACACGAAGCGACGGCGACAAAAGCACAGAAGAAACTAGATTGATGGTGCGGTGCAATGAGGTAATAATGGAGTCAGGAGAGTGAAAAATAAACGTTCTACAAAAACAAAAATCTTGGCATCACCCTTTTTTTTTCACTGCCTTGTCTGCTAATGAATGAGATCAAAGAAAGTCAAAGTGAAGCTACAGGTGGTGTCTGATCAACACAAGATCACATGTCAGTGGGCAGTTGAGGAATCGGTATGGGCAAGATTTAATGCCAGGGCAGTCCATATGTTATTAAATTGGACCTGTTACTCTCATTTCCAGCTCTAAATGATCCTTATTTATCTTACACTGAGCTTTGGTACTCATCCTCCTCTTCACACTTTATTTTAGGTCTACTTTGTTCTGATTGGCTGCCCGACAGATCCAAAAGAAGAAAAAGCTGTTGGACTAGGGATTGCTTTTACATGTTCTGACACCATTATGTTAAATTATGGCAGTTTAAACATTGTGTGGGTGTGTGTGTGTGTGTGTGTGTGTTATAAAATTTTATATATCTATATATCATATCTATATCTATATCTATATCTATATCTATATATCTATATCTATATCTATATCTATATCTATATATCTATATATCTATATCTATATATCTATCTCTATATCTATATATCTATATCTATATCTATATATCTATATCTATATCTATATCTATATATCTATATCTATATATCTATATCTTTATCTATATCTATATATCTATATATATATCTATATATCTATATCTATATCTATATCTATATATATATATATATATATATATATATATACAGCTCTGGAAAAAATTAAGAGACCACTCCAAAATTATCAGTTTCTCTGATTTTGCTATTTATAGGTATATGTTTGAGTAAAATGAACATTTTTGTTTTATTCTATAAACTACTGACAACATAACTCCCAAATTCCAAATACAAATATTTTCATTTAGAGCATTTATTTGCAGGAAATGAAAAATGGTCAAAATACCAAAAAAGGTCCAGTGTTTTCAGACCTCAAATAGTGCAAAAAAAACCCTGATTTGCAATCACAGCTTTCATGCGTCTTGGCATGCTCTCCACCAGTCTTTCACATTGCTGTTGGGTGACTTTATGCCATTCCTGGTGCAAGAATTCAAGCAGCTCAGCTTTGTTTGATGGCTTGTGACCATCCATCTTCCTCTTGATGACATTCCAGAGGTTTTCAATGGGGTTCAGGTCTGGAGATTGGACTGGCCATGACAAGGTCTTGATCTGGTCCTGCTGGAAAAACCAATCCTCAGGGTTGGGGAACACTGTCAGAGCAGAAGGCAGCAAGTTTTCTTCCAGGATAACCTTGTACGTGGCTTGATTCATGCGTCCTTTGCAAAGACGAATCTGCCCGACTCCAGCCTTACTGAAGCATCCCCAGATCATCACCGATCCTCC
>VUQI01048844.1:0-12314 GCA_015106735.1 Paratilapia polleni | reverse complement strand
CCCAGCAGCCTAGGCTTAACTAAGGGATGGTTCAGGGTCACCTGATCCAGCTCTAACTATAAGCTCTATCAAAAAGGAAAGTTTTAAGCCTAATCTTAAAAGTAGAGAGGGTGTCTGTCTCCTGAATCCAGACTGGGAGCTGGTTCCACAGGAGAGGGGCCTGAAAGCTGAAGGCTCTTCCTCCCATTCTACTTTTAAATACCCTAGGAACCACAAATAAACCTGCAGTCTGAGAGCGAAGTGCTCTATTGGGATAATATGGTACTATGAGGTCTTTAAGATATGATGGGGCCTGATTTTTCAAGACTTTGTATGTGAGGAGAAGGATTTTAAATTCAATTCTGGATTTAACTGGTAGCCAATGAAGAGAAGCTAATATGGGAGAAATATGGTCTCTCTTTTTAGTCCCTGTCAGTACTCTCGCTGCAGCATTCATGTACTTGATATGTAATATTTTAAACAGACAAACTTTGTTTGAATCACAGTTCATAACTTTGTATGTAAGTGCATGTCTGTGCTGTGTTTATTGGTACAGCTGACAGCTCTTACTAAGTGTCTGTGTCAGCTGAACTCACAATGGGGAGTTGAATGAAAGGGGATTATTTTTATTATTCTTTTCTTTTTGGCACTTCAGTAGGGCAGATCTAGCCAGCATTTTTCAACAATGAGCTGTTTTTTTTTCTTTTTGCTTTGAGAACCTGCAGTCCCACTGATTGGTTCCACAGCCAACAATGAAAGATATCTCCCTCTGTTTGCCTTCTTTGGTGCCAGCAGATAACCTCCTCATCAAGTTTTCTGTCTGGACCTTGTAAAACATCAGTAGTCCCTTTTGTGTACATCCTTGTTTGATTTGGTTCAGTACTCTAATTCTTATTGTCCATTGTGTCCATCAGAAGGAAAGAATCCTGGCATTTTAGTCCTGCTTAATTGTGTGTGATTAGTCATGGCATGTCACCCTTACTTTCACACCTGTGTTTCCTCTTTTTTTTTTTGGTCTCCACTACCACATAAACCAACACAGACAGTTTATTTTGCTCCACATGCAGGTTTTTTTTTTTTTTAATAGTCTTGGTATAGTCTGATAAGGCCGGCCTGGATTCTTGCAGTGGATTCTTCCTTTTTTCCTCTGTACATTGGGTCTTTGAAATTTAGTGTTTTTACATTCTTTGAACATCCTATTCATAAGAAATGCTACAGTCAGAAATGAGGCCAGCCTAGCTGTTCACCTTCTCTGTTGCCTGTTGTTGTTAATCAGTCCGTGCACAGCTTTTCTTGTGAATAAAAAGAGCTGCTTGAATAAATTAAACATCTGGATTACATCCTTGTTTGTGTTCCCCACACTGTTCAAAGTGCTAATTTCTTTGTATTATGTGTACAAAGACTGACAATATTGAAATAATGTCACTGAAACTGTGGTGTATCATGTATCATGTTACAAAGATCGATGTTGAACCTATTATCTTATTATCTGTCTGTTAGCTTGTTATCAATTAACTGCTAAAAAGTGTTTCATACATAAAAAAAAACCTGCACAGTGTTTTATCAGTCCAGACGCTGTGCAGTGCACTGAATTTGTCATTTTCATGAGATCTGTTAAAGACAGCTTCTCCTTTGTGACAGTCAAACAGGCTGTGGCATTCAAAGCATGATCAGTTTGCATTAAGGGCTCCCCAAGTGTGCCAAGAAAATATCCTGCACATCTTCATATTAGTACCACCAGCCAGAACTGTTCACACAATACAGGTTGGGTCCTTGGATTCATGCTGTTGATGCCAAGTCCTGAACCTACCATCTGCATGGCTCAGCAGAAGATTCATCAGCCCAGTTTTCGCAAGCCTGTGCCCACTGCAGCCTCATATTTCTGTTATTGGCTGAAAGAGTGGAATCCAGCATGGTCTTCTGCTGTTGTAGCCCATTTGGATTTAAGGTTGGACATGCTGTGCATTTTGAGATGCTTTTCTGCTCATCACTATTATAAAGAATATTTATCTGAGTTACTGTTGCCTTTCAGTCTGCCAAACAGCCTGGCCATTCTCCTCGAATATCTCTCAATTTTCTTCTCCCTTTTTTGGGTTTTTGCACCTTATTGAGTAAACTATGGAGACTCCTAGAAGAACAGTTTCAGAAATATTCAGACCAGACCATCTGGCAGCAAGAATCATGCCATGGTCAAATTCGTTGAGATCTGAAGCTGGATTTGAACACTGACTTGTACTGCCATGTATCTGCACGAGTTTATGTATTGCACTGTTGCCACATGATTTTTTGAATGTACTGCATAAACAAACGTGGACAGGTGTTCCACAAAAAGTGCTTCGGTGAGTCAGTGCTGTACTAAGGTACTTAGTAGGGATGCTAACTGTGAAAGAGTAAATGTTTCCAGTTTCTTCTGAAATAACACCAAGAGCAGCACACACAATATTCAAGTCATTAAAAAAAAACCACTGATGTGAACCATTGTAGTTTCACACAATCTCAGGTTGGGAATTAGCAAATATGTTTTCTTGCAATGACTTTTGATGACAAACATGTTCATTGCCAACATACTTATGTTTTCCCTTTAGTATTTGCTCTAAGGATCTGAAGTATAGTAGGACTCTTTAAGTACACTTTATCTTCTAACAAACTCCCAAACAATCCCAGGTAAGTTTTGACATTTTTTATTAGATACAATTCAATTCAATTGAATTTTTTTTATATATATATAGCGTCAAATCACAACATTTAACAGTGGTCTCATGGCACTTTATATTGTGGGGCAAAGACCCTACAATATTAGAGAGAAAACGCCAACAATATGGCGAACCCCATGAGCAAATACTTGGTGACTGTGGGAAGGAAAATCTCCCTTTTAAGGGGAAGAAACCTCCAGCAGAACCAGGCTCAGGGAGGGGTAGCCATGTGCTGTGACCAGTTGGGGATGAGGGGAAACAGAAGAGAGCAGAGGGAGACAGGACAAAAGACACAGATCAGGGGATTTTAGAAAAGATCAGACCTGCAAAAAAGTTTATTTCCATTAGTAAACACGTTTAAATGAGGCAGCTTCGTGAACACACTGTGCTAAACTTCACTATGTACATCTTCATAGGTTTGATGATAACTTTTCTGTCCTGAAACATTAAAAAAAACCTATAATAAAGACACTGTGCACTAGACTTTTGCATTACTTCTGTTTCCTGCCATTAAACAAATACAGACATATGCTTATAAAGCAGGGGTGGAAACATTTGTTCTTAGAGAGTCATTGTTTAGGAAACTCATAGCACTTTGTTGAGGTCAGAGAACGACATCCACCCAGGACACAAAGCTGTCACCATTGTCAGAGTCTTGTGTTTAGTCTTATGACAGAAATGTTAACTCGTTAGGCTTCGTTTCCACCTTCGGTCAGACACTGCCTCCACTCTAACCAATTTCTGTGGAGAAGGAATTCCATTTCCTCTAATCAGTTACTAGAGACCCACATACCTGCCAGAATCTAATGTGATTTTAAGCAGCAGTGCCTGGGGGTGCTGAAAACAAGCAAACACTAGGAGTTTAAATTATTCCTGTTAAAACGCACTGCTTGACAGTGGTTGACATTAGTCCTGCCCATGATGGCGACTCCTTCTGTGGCTCTCATTGGATCAATGTTTTTTAAGCAGAGCAAGGTTCAAAGTTCTGGACCCAAGCAACTTCTTTGTGGTGGATGTCCCTCTTACAGGGTTAGAAAAAAAATAAAATAACACTGCCAGTGAACCTAATCCATGCACCAATTATGTTTCCCCAAACGTGGATATGTCACAGTAAATAAGCGTGGAAGACAGGAGTGGAAGATTTTCACAAATAACATCTTATCATGCACACACTTTCATTGCCACTCTCCTGGGTGCAATAAGCCACTGGTTATATTTATTATGCATTTGTATTAGAAATGGGAAACGTCCCTAGGATGTTGTGAATCAAATGTCAACTAACGGAAGATATTTACACAGTCTTGGAGATTGTGACAGTGAGCATGGACATCTCACTCTGCGGATAGATTCACAGAAGGTCAGGTGTTTGGATCATTTCCCTCGGTTGCCTCAGATCTAGACAGAGTACTGCATCAAATTATTGACCAGGGGGCCGGCTGATGGACCTTTTCAACCCTTTGCAATCAGACTGTGTGCTCAAAGCTGCTGTCTAGGGCACACAGCAAATATTTCAAATGCAGCCTAAAGGAATGTCTCTGTGGGGTTTGACCCATCAATAAGACCTGTGCACCTTCATCTTAATGTTATTGATAACATTCAGAGCTCTAAATCCTTTACCCCCAGATCTCTGTGGTGTTTTTTAAAGGGGTGTTTTCAGGAGATCTTGTGAAACAATAATTTTAATTTGAATAGGACTTGCTTGTATTGATAAAGTCTTTCTCAGTAAATATAACAGCAGTTTTAGTCTCTTTTCATCGATTTTTAAAGCGACACTTTCCTTTCATTGCCACACAATACTTTTTGTATTGTATGTTTTAGTCAATCACATTTGCTTGCAGTACCCTGCAATATAACATAATAATGGACCAACTTATTGAATGCACTTATTGCTTTGAAGTTAGCTGAAACTATACTGACACAATGGAAACGATAGAGCAAAAGGCAATATCAGTAAATAAAAAAGTTTTAGGATTGATTTAAGGGGTGCAAAAGTAGTGTGATGGAATACAAATGTAGACCAAAGGAAAAAAAATCCTCTCACCTTGTCAAGGCTTCATGATTTATTGCATAACACATATAGCTATAGCTAACACATTTTTCTCTCTATCACTTCCTCTGTGACCTTGTACAGTATACAAATGGGCTTGTGTCTTCTTTTTCTTGAATTTATGTTGGCTACTTTACTGTATTACCCTATACTATTAAAACATTTTGGGTTACATGTTCGAGATGCCATTGCAACAGTTGTTTGAATGAGAAGAATAATGTTCTTCAGTGTGTTAAGTGTACACTGTATCTTATGTGCTTGTGAGTTTCCAAAGCTATGCAGCCATTTACAGACAAGTGACAAATTAAATGTAGCTTGAACAGCTTCAAAACGCCTTGGCATTGATTTTGCAAATCTCTTGAACTGTACTGGAAGGGTGAAATGGGATTGTTCCAAAAGACATTCTCTAATGTGGTGTTTTGACACCTAATATTGGTCCAAAATCTCAGTGGTGATCATCTGGGTTGAGATATGGTCAACCCAGTGACCCACTCATGCCTTACTGATAGTGCCAATGACTCCCACCTGGATTTCAAGGTTTCACCATAAGATAGAGGTGTGTTTGCAGTGCTCCATAACCATAGCACAAAAATGCCCCCTCCCCGCATAACAGCGCCACCAGATCCTCTTACCTGTCCGTGTGTACTTATTTCCCCAGGTGCAGGTTTCTGCACGCAATATCATTAAGCATGAAAAATACTTTTTGTTGTTCATAATTTACAGCAATCCAACTGAGGTCCCATTTGAACACACTTCAAGAAAAGTGTCCTCCTTTGCAGATGCCTAATTTGTAAATATTTAAAGCTGTTTTCATTTTTCCTCAGAACTCCATAACTCCCTGGGGTCCTATTATGTTGCCATCAACATTTTAAAAGATCAATTGTAGTTTTGTTGCTTCAACGGCTTCTGTTTGGTTGTTTAGATGGACTGGGGAGCATAGACAGATCAAAGAATTACAGAAAATAAACAAAGTGAGCAAGTGTCCTTATGTTTACTAGAGCAGAACCTCCTTTAATATTGATTCCCCTTGAGAAACCCTGGGTTTTAGATGAAGTAATAAGCAAACAGCATGAAGACGCTGAGCGGACTGAGGATGTTTGTGTGCTTGTGATGCCAGCTGACACTCTCTCATGGTTAGCCAGCAACAACATGATGTAGAGCTTTTGGGAGAGGAGCAAGTTTGTTGCTGTTTGCTGAGGCTGTGGAAATACTTAATGAGATTTATGCTAACCAAGAAGATGTTTCTGTCCCACCCTAACAGCCCCTGAGGGATGCTGTTCAACACAAAACACAAATCACTGAATGCTGTCAATTAAACAGAGTGCCTTTATTTGATAAGAGAGTGTGTACATTGCACTATTTGAAGTAATACTATGCATGGTCATTTTGTAAATGCACCCTGATTCAAATAAATGTAGAAAGCTTGAAAACAGTAATTTTCTGAATGGAATAGGAGGTAAATCAAAATGCTTAATTTGAGACTCATAAAACCGAAACAAAGACTTGCTAGTCTCTAAAATGGTTCATATACAGTAAAACAGTTCAGAATCTGTTGGTTCATCACCATAAGTGATTTTCACGCTATATACATAAATTTCATGCACTGACATTTGGTTTTAAAGCTGCTCCAATCGATAAGAAGGTTTTGATTAGCATCTATAAATATCTTTTTAAAGTAACAATAAATAGAAAGACCAATGAAACCCCCTCACACAGTATGACCCTGGTTGTCCACTATATACTATGTAAAGATACATTTGACGTTGAATGTAAAGCAGATGGAATTTCCGGCTCTGAATTCGCTTGAGGACAGTGGATAAAGGGATGTGATCAGAGCTCAGCGATCACAGCAACAAGAAGCAGGGTGAGTCAGAGTAATGCCAGCAGAACCAAGGCCAGGAAAGTGGATAAAGGCTGCTGAATTCCAGCGAGCCTGTGGGCAAAGCATATACGAACACAGGAACACGTCTTTCTTAAGAGCACAGTGCGGAGCTAAAGATGGTCCATACCTCATAAATGTCTCACAAATGAGAAGCTTTACATCACAGTGAAGAATGGGATACCTGTACAATCCATTCAGTATCCAAGGATTATGATCTTAGAGGACCAGATGTTCCTGTACATTTATGTGTGTACATATTGCATGCATCTATGCATGTAACTGTATGTGGCAGCATCTCTTAAGTGCACCTTTATCCCTAGCTACCAAATTTGTCTGTCTGAAGAAGAATGCTAATTTTTTTTCCCCAAATTCTGAGATGGCTTATTTTGTTCTCCACATAATTGCTTATTTGAGCATGAAACAGCCATCAACCTACCTACCCCTGCTCAATAGAGATTTAAAAAAAAAAAGAAAAAACACTTAGGCCAGCAGTGAAGCCGTTAACTTCAGCTGTATAATTTGCAGAAAGCTAAAACAGAGATGGTGAGACACTTTTTAGAGTTCTTTGAAAAGAAAAATTGATTGGCTTGTTGCAGATGTACTTTTAATACATGTTTCCAAGTCATCCAAATCTTACCATATCAAGAATCACTGAAAAAGAGTTAGAATAGAGTTAGAATTAGGAGGGCAATGGGAGACTGCATTCGTTACCAAATGCCTTATTTTACTATCTTAAGTTGTCCAGATTGGCACCAAAATTTAAAGAGCTCAACCTGTGCCCTTGCGCCACCTCTCCAACAAATTTCATGACATGTGGCCTAGTAGTTTTGCATAATCTCGGTAAAATGCAAACTGAAAAACACAGCGAATAACATGGATTCATCACGACGCATTTATTGGACAGTGATTAGTCTTGTTCTTTCTTCTCTCCAACCAATTCAGTCTGAGTGTTGATGAAACCTACAAGATGATGAGTGGTGGGCGTACTGGCCCATCACATCTATTATTCAGAAAAGCATGTGTGAGCAGCTGTTGCCAGGCTCATTAGACAGAGATCATACTGAGACGGATAATACAATGATTGATGTGATCTCACCCTTACATGCTTTCTATAAGGATCAAGGCATTTTGAAATATCTTGACATTTATAATAGACTAGAAGTAATGACAAAAATATGGAAAGATACATTGGCAGTTCTGTTTAAAAGCAGGCAAGTGGTAGAGTTTAAATGTATTGAAAACACTACTAATAATGATGCTTTGGAGGCTTTATAGCAAGTTAAGTATAAAACATGATCTACTACAGTGGGGTTGAAGAAAAGATGGCCACCAGATATGCATCAAGGATGAGGGGGACATTTTCTGAAAGAAATCTTTGTGATTACAAGAGAGGAAGACAGATGTGAGCTTTACTGCTCCATTCTCCTCGGCATCTTCCCCTGATACAAGCGGTAGCAGATGATTAATAGAGGGGGAAAACCTCAATCTCCTGACTAGTCAATCCTACAATGCCCCACCCTGCCACTCACTCTGATCTAGTTGCTAATTAAGGGAGGGCTATGACGGGGTTACGCAGTTCACGCAAAGGACACGTAAATCAGATTTTCCTTTCCTTTTTTTTTTTTTGGAAATGGTTGCAGATTTTCACACAGTTGCTTGTGTGTGGAACTGAAGTGTGCATTATATTCACCTGTGCTATTTTTTATGTATTTGATTTTAAGTGTTTCCTCCATGTGTACATGCATGGGTAACACTTTACGGGAAATGCACATGAATTATGAATTTCTTCATGACTTCATTAAAAAAGTATAAATGCATTCATGTAAAACATCATAAACTATCATGAATGTACATGTATTAATTGTATCTTATTCACACCTTAATGCATGAACTATAATCCATCAACTAAGGTATTTTAATCATGTCTTGAAGAAATTATCCCTAGTCAGTCATGATTACAACTGTAATTCAGCTGAGTACACATTCCCTGATTTAATGCCAGTTTTTAGCTGGTCCTTTGAACTGCAGGCTGGAGTATAAAGAAGATGTGAACATGATTAATAACTCATAAATCATAATGACTGAAATACCTTAGTTGTTGCATAATTAATGTATGTACATGTACATTAAATACTGCATAAGATGATTGTTTTTAAGGTTCTACATGAATTAATTAATGTTTTTTTCTTCCATGCATAACAGTCATGTATGAATTTAGGGATAATTCATGTACCCTTATCATAAAGTATTACCTTTGCTATTGCACTTCCGTGTGCTCCTTTTTTGTAGGTGCACATCTGAGCATCTTTGCGAGCCTTGTTCTGCTCAGTTGCACAAGGGCTTGATCCATTAACCAGATTAATTTGGGAGAGTGGATGAAGATGGAAGGACGGGTGATGTGGGAAGGGGCAGCGTACTGCAGAAGAGTGAAATGATATGAGGACAGGGGGAAGGGAGAAAAGAGTGAATAGAGAGGAGAAAAGAAAAAGGGCGAGAGCAGACAATAGGACTTTGTGGGATTGTGCTGGGAAGAGTAATAGCTCCCCTCTCATCTACTGCTCACTTAAGGCCACAAAAGTGTCTGTAGACAAATGTGTATCAGAGTCTGTGCAGCTTAGGCAATTTCATGGAGCTGAAGAAGATGATGATAATCTAGTTAAACTGAAAAATGGGAATGTCTATGGATCCTCATTCCTATTCTTATTAATACTTTCTTACATTCATACTGTCAGATAGTTAATATGATTACAACTGAGTGGGGGTAATAACTTTGTGCTTCAGCACTGAACCATCTTCTGCCCTGTAAATGTTGAAATATGAAGTATGTTCAAAATGTTAAGTACTGTGCAATCATTTTAAGCACTTTAGATTCTTATCTATCACACAGTACCACCAGTGAGCCATCTGATTGGTCCCAAATTTATTCTGCAGCGTCACACAGACCTCAAACACGAAGTCATAAAAAAAAAATCTTCTGGCTCCAGCAGAGATTTGTTTGCAATACCATGGAGTCAGTCATGGAGCTACATGAAGACACAGATGAAATAGGGACAGCCAGGTGAACTGTGCCAACTTCTTTAAGGTGCTTGGAACAACCTGTACAATCTGTGAATAACTGCAAGTCTTAAAGTCTTAAGGGTTGGTTACAGTAAATATTTACTGCACCAAACTTAATTGACATTTAAAAAAATCTGTGGCTTTAAAAAAGAAAAGAAAAAAAGAAAAGAAAAATTCCTCTCTTTACACACACACACACATGTACACTGTAGTTTGGAAAAATATGGCTCAGAGCAGGTTTCTAACTGTGCCTCAGTGATGCTCGGTTATGAATAAATCAGTGGATTTTGCTGGCCCACTTGTGTTTAATGGAACAGCTAAATTGAGTGTCATTGGAAGAGGAGAGAAGATGAACTCAGGTTATATAAGTGTTCATGTATTTCTCTAATGCCTGCATATATATGCGTTTGTGTGGACTCTGCCATCCTACACAGGAAAACTAATCATTGCTATAGCAATTATGTGTTATGAATGCTACAGTGTCTGAGGGAAACTTTAAGCTATAAAACATCTAGAAGGCACAACGGTAAATCTCCCTGTCCACCCAGCTGTCACATCAAAGTTCCCCCTTCCTTGTTCTCCAGGTTCAGTTCAGGGTTAATGAAAATGGAGGTAGTTTATGGCCGCTGAAGGCACTGAATCTGTATCCAATCGTTACATTTTAGAAGCAGCAGTGGTTGGTTTGTTTCTGTCTGAGCTCGTAGCACCCTGTGCATGCGTGAGTGTGTGTGTTTGTGAGCAATGCTGTAATAAATCATCAGTCTCGCAAATGTTTTTATACAGCTCTGCCTTAAAAAAAAATCATTATGATTTAGTAGTGCGTCTGATTAATCCTGACATTTTTATATCACTCACTAACTGAGAGCAGACAAGGACATGGTTTGCTCTCACCTCCCAAGCTGTGGGACATCACCACAATGAAATGTGCTGGATTCTGATGAATAATGAAAATGCTGAATTCTATCTTGTTGACACTGGTAGAAACAATTATTGACAAAGTTTAGGACTGTTCAGTAAATTATTATGCAGCAGGTGTTCAAGAGGATAGAAAAAAAAAGGAAGGAGTTATTTCATATTCTCCTTGGGTTGAGAGCCTGGGTGTCTTCTTGTATTGCTTAGTAGCGCATTATATTTTAAAGTAACATCAGTGCATTTACTCAGTCTGCATACCTCTAGCTATGCAAATATCAATGGCCTTACACCAATAGCATTACTGTTCTTATACACAGCCTGATTACATCCCATACTGACATTTGCAATTTTTCCTCTCAAGCATCTTCATAAACTTAATTTGGCCCAAAATCCAGCTGCCCTTATCATTATCAGAAACTTTTCCATTAAATATATCACTCCTGTCCTCCAGTAAATAAGTTGCCTTCTTGCTAAATACCATTTCAATATTCAGATTATCCTCCTCACCTTTAAGGCTATTCATAACCTAGAAACTTCACCTCAGCAAATTCCTTGATATTCACTCAACCTCTCCAGCTATTCAGCTCACTACCCCAACTGCGTACTTGATGAGGTCGAGAGCCATCATCAGTTCTGCCCTTTGCCTCTGAAGCTCTTTCCAAAAAGACATTCATGATAATGACCCTCTCCAGCATACTTTAAATGCCCCTTTTCAAACTGACGAAAACAACTGTGTGCCTCTTATATGTAGTTAAGTTACTGTGTGTTGTTAAGCTTTAAGTGATAAGGATATAAAGATCTGGGACATTTGAATCCTATTAAAACCTACAACTGATGCAACAGGTCCTTCAAGTCAAATGGCAAAAATATGTTGTTTGTCTGCAACATCAATAATAACTACAATTTTGCATCCAGCTGAAATGGGCATGAGATCTGAAAATGGGAAAATAAAAAGAAACATTTATGATTGACAACACCACAGTGAAGGTTTAGTTAGATTTAGTCGCAAAAATGAAAAAAAAAAATGTTAGGGATGGGGAAAGACCACGGATTTGGTTAAAGAAAGCACTGAGGTATGTTTAGGAATTGTTACCCTGCGGCTATAGTAATGTAGAGTAGAGAGATCACGAGCAGACATACAGCTGAATGTATCTTTTACTGGCTACACCTACAGAGCACATTCACTGTAGGGCTGTACCCGTCACAGGAAAAACGATAAGGTGAGCTCTCATTTCAGGATTGTGTTGTGGCTCCAGTTTTTTTTAATTCAATTCAGTTCAGTTTTATTTATATAGCGCCAAATCAAAACAACCAAAGTCACCTCAAGGCGCTTTATATTTTAGGGTAAAGACCCTACAATATTAAAGGGAAAACCCCAACAATCAGACATGGGAAGTCCCCAGCAGCCTAGGCCTATTGCAGCTTAACTAAGGGATGGTTCAGGGTCACCTGATCCAGCCCTAACTATAAGCTCTATCAAAAAGGAAAGTTTTAAGCCTAATCTTAAAAGTAGAGAGGGTGTCTGTCTCCTGAATCCAAACTGGGAGCTGGTTCCACAGGAGAGGGGCCTGAAAGCTGAAGGCTCTTCCTCCCATTCTACTTTTAAATACCCTAGGAACCACAAGTAAGCCTGCAGTCTGAGAGCGAAGTGCTCTATTGGGATAATATGGTACTATGAGGTCTTTAAGATATGATGGGGCCTGATTTTTCAAGACTTTGTATGTGAGGAGAAGGATTTTAAATT
>VUQI01048841.1:0-10659 GCA_015106735.1 Paratilapia polleni | reverse complement strand
TTTAACCTCTAGTGCCCTCCTTGATTTCTTATTCAGGTCTCGGTCTGCCTGGTCTGGATTATCCAATGGGCATTCTGGGTACAGCTCCAGGGGTGCTTCCAAGAGGCAAGGTCAAAAAAAGACCAGAATATTATTTTATTAAGTTCACAGCCTTTAAACCATATAAAATTGATTTAACTGACAGGATAGAGCACAGTAGTCTGTGTTACACCTACCTGCCGAGGCCGTTAAACTCAGCCGAGTTTCAGGCTGCAGGACTTCCACTGAAACAACCAGAAGCTGCTTTAGCAAATGGAGGCGACCCTGAGCTGCCAGTTTAAGGAAATTACAGACTGACAGTTTAATAAAATCAGGATGAAAAAAAAACAAATTTGCTCAGAAAATGTTCATCCAGATGACATGCAGCCTGTTTCAGAGGCTGCAGCAGCAGCTTCTACTGCTTTCATTCAATATCAGGTATTTAAAAGCTTTAGTGAAGCTGTATTTTCCAGTGAGATGCAGTGCACTCCATAATTACTTAAATCTGTTCTGTCTATACACACAGTGTATGTGCCCACTGCTCTGTCTAATTACTGAAGAAGGAAAGAAAGGCTGAGCATTAAAGCTGGTCCATCAAACCTTTCTGTCAGGCTGATGAACAGGCAAAAAGGATTTTATTTTCAGCGGACCAAATAAACATTATTATATCTCCATTAAACTGAACTTCTCACTGTATTGGAGTTTTTTCCCTGTGAACAGATTCATCAGACGTATTTATCACTCTGAACACGGTAGGAACCTTTGTGTGGAGATATTACCCGGCCGGACGACTTCTGCAGACACACCGTCCGTCCTCCTAAACAGTCCGCAGGTGGCAGTGCACTCGGTGCGGCACGCGTAGGATTTTCCGTAAAATTAAACTAAATCTGAATCTACTTCCGTGTTGATGCAGGACTGAAGGCTGCTCTCAGGTCAGTTTCACACATTTAATAAAAACACCGAAGAAGGAGGCTCGTTCAGTGATCGATGACTCTGTCACCTGTTATTTAGGCCGTTTCCGGTGTGAGCATCAGGTGAAGCTCAGGTAAAATCACATTAGAAAAACTAGAAACAGCGCGTGAGCATTATTTCCGGTTAGAGTGTGGCTGTGATGGTAGGTGCCCGCGTGCAGGTGACAGGTGAGCGTCACTCACAGCTACCAGGTGGGATTGTTACCTCCTCATGCAGCAGTTGTGTCACTGCTGCAGTGATCCAGGTGAGCGCGCAGGCGCGTCAGCGTTTGCAGCTCAGAGATGGAAGATAAAAATCACCTTTTTGGTTTTGCCTGTTTCACCTGTTTTTATGTCTTTACACGTGACGTCCTGTAAATACTGTGCGTCATCACTGTGATGCTAAAGGTGTGTTAATCAGAGCTTCATGCGTGCAAAGACAGGTGTGTTCAGGGTGAACACTGACATGCAGACACTCAGAGTTCAGGACATTCTGATGAATTAAAACTAAATCTGAAAACACGTTTTAGCCACTGAAACAACAACAACAACAATAAGTAGACTACAGAAAAAATACAACTGACTGCGGCGACACTGAGCACTTCATTCAAATCCGATACAAATACACAGCAAGTGTTTTTAGTCTTCATCAGTTTGGAAAAGCTGAGCCGTCTGAGGACTGGTTCAGACCCTGGAGGTAGGTGTGTGTGTGTGTACGCTGTAGGTAACACATGATGGAGTTTAAAGTATGACGGGCCAAACAGTTCAAAGCCTGACCAAACAACACGCCGCCCATCCAGGCAATCTGCAGCAACCGGACAATATCACGCGCTCTCCAGGGCTGCTGTCGCACACACTGTCTAACTCGGAAGTCTATTAAGTGTACAGTGAACTGAGTACAATATTTACCTGTTTCACAACATCTCAGGTTAGAGTTCATGGCTCATTTTACACACTGCAGCCTGTAAACTCTGACCTCAGGTCACAAGCGAGTGAATCTAATGTCGGATACTGGAAAAATAAAGACACTAGATCTGTTTTCATCCTCAGAACATTTGGAGATACATAGACATGTTGCATATATGTGCTGTAAAATAAAATTGAAATAATATTAACAGCTATGTCCTCTGCCAATCAGAAGCCACCTTAAAAAAAGCTGTCCCAGAGAGTTTTTCCTCGGAGCAGACTTCCTTTTTCAAACGGTGTGTACGGAGCCTGTTTGTGTTTCTTCAGTGTCAGTACCGAACAAGGCTCTTATCACCATCATTAGAGAATGAATTAACAGGAAGAAATGAATAACCAACAGTAATCAGCTGCTGTAACAGAGCTCGCTTCCACATTTGATCAAATTCTTTTTGTTTTAGCTTCTTATTCACTTTTCATCTTAAAATATCTGCTGTCACTGAAAGCAGCTCTGCAGTGATGGAAAGTGATCAGTAGGTGGCAGTAGAGGCTTTGCTGTGTCATTCAGTGCAAACAACAAAACTCCTGAATCTGCTGGATTTGATGCGGAGAGAGGACTCAGCAAACTCACAAAGATTCAACAAGCTGCTGAGCCACTAAATCAACGAGCCTGAGTGTGTGAAGGACCGGCAGTACGGGCCGAAACTAAATACATGCAGTACACAAAAAGTCATTTTTGTCTTTATCCAAGAAATGAATCACAGACAAATTTATTCCAAGCAGAAGACTTTTACTAATGATTCACAGCTGTGAGCACAGCAGCTCAGCCAGTCCTTCTCTCTGTAAAGACCCACTTTAATGTTTCTGTGTAAGCGATGCAGTTTGTCCACGCAGTCGTTTTGTGCAAAAATACATTTAATATTTTATCTCAAGCTGTCTGAGTCAGTCACATCTGTTGGATAACATAGAATTTTCGCCGTTGAGCTGCAGCAGGAGTATTACAACAAAAAGGCTGTGGCACTAAAAAGCTAATTAAAAGAAATCTGCCTGATTTGACTCATTTCAACGACAGAAGTCGCACGTTACATAGAGATAAAACTTGAAGGAGATTTCTGTTCATAATAACGGATATATTATGAACAGAAGGAATTCATTTCTGAGGACTGACAACAGTTTTTATAACAGAGTGAAAACTCGGTGAACCGAGCCTGTAAGTTCTTCTGTATTTTTACACTCTGAGTGTTTTACTTGTAACTAATTAATATACACTACTGTTACATTGTGACAGATCTGATAACTATTTACAGACTGAATTCATAGTTTGAAACTAAACGCTGCTAAATGTTACAGTATTAATCAGAAATCAGAGAACGTATGAGTTCGTCCGAGAGGCGGTGCCTGTGTTCCAATGCACTGATGCTGTTAGTTAGAAAAAGTACTTCTATGTCTGTTAAACACCGAGTTCCTCAAAATAATATGACAGTAAAAATAACAAGAAAGAAAACTCGCTTAATGATTATCAGGAGCCGCCATCCTTCAAAATAAAAGGCTTTGTACAGCTCTTCGCTGCCCAGTGGGTCGCACGCTGCGTCCAGCTGGATAAGCGGTGTCTTGTTTTTTGAATCGTTTGGCCTCCCATACCAAACGTGGGTGATGAAGAGGAGCATCAGATCACCTGACCTCCTGAATCACCGGAGCCTGGCTCAGAGGCTACAGAGACACTGCCTCCTGGTGACAGTACACTGGTACTACACGTAGACATTCGACATGCCGCACCAGGCCAGGACCTGGAGTTAAAGTTCAGGATATCAGAATATGTGGGAACTCCTTCACAATAAAAGCTCACGAAGCTGTGTGGAGGATGAAGAGTTAGAACAGGAGATGAAGATTTTAATCATTTCATAGTTAGAAGAAGAAAAAGCAATGATGTTTTTTTTCTTCTCCTCTCCAGGATGGAGCTCTCCTCTTTACTTCACAACCTTCATCTCTCCTCCTCCTCCTCCTCCTCAGAGCAGCCCCTCCCCTCTCTCCCTCCAATCACAGACGTCCTTCCTCCGCTGCGAGAGAAGCTGATTGGTTCTCCTTCTGAATCCTGCTCCCTGATTGGTCAAGTGGAGCAACTCTTCCAGGCTGCAGATCCTGATTGGCTGTTCTCTCCAGCCAGTCAAGATGGTGGGTGGGCGGAGCTTGAAGCAGCATACAGCTCTCTGATCAGTTCTCTGATTGGCTGCAGTGCTCTGCCGCTCTGTGAGGATGACTGCAGCCCTCTGAGCGCCTCAGCCTATCAGAGCGTCCCTATACGGGCTGCAGCGGTGTGCGCCTCGCTCACAGCACTGCTAGGAACTCTGGGAGACTGGGAGAAAGGGGGCGGGACCACAGAAGGGCCGACCAGTCTGCTACATTCTGTTGCTCCACCCATCTGTGTGTTCGCTGTCACACATTTCCAGGTGAGTCTCCAAACATCAAACACACACCTGTGTAACACAGCTACTTCCTCTCTGACTCTGTGATGCATTCACTGACTGTCAGTTATTTGAGTTCAGGCGTGGTTTTGTTTACCAGGATCAGGTGTGGACTAGCTCCGTCTCCAGAATGGCAGCACAGCGCCTCCAGGAGGCGCTGCTGACAGCGGGAGGATGGAGAGACTCCGCCCACCTACTGATGGGGGACACGGAGGGCAGCAGAGGGATTCTGGGAGGAATCCTGGACGTCCTGCAGCCTCAGCTTACCAAGTGAGTTTGTGTTTGAAGCAGAGAGAAAGAGGAGAGAGGAAGATCTGTGTTAACCTGTGTGTGTGTGTGTGTGTGTGTGTGTGTGTGTTTGTACTTGCTTTTCATTACTTAAGAGGACCAACCCCTGATGGAACACCCACATTGTGAGGACATTTGGCCTGGTCCTCACACAGAAAATGCCACGATAGCTTCCTTTAGTCCTAATGACTGATCTGTATGTATCAGAAGAGGTCCTCATAGACTCAGTAAACTCTGAAATATGTGTAAGTGCCGTTGCTCTGGGGCAATGTCAATACGTGTCAATACGTGTCAATACGTGCCTCAAACAGGATCAGGAAACAAGGATAAAACTTACTGCAGTTTTTATTTTTTATTATCCAGGTTTTTTTTCAATATGAAATAAATACTAATGTTAAGGACAATTATGAACTCCACCTGTAATTTTTTTGTTCAGTTATTTTTTTATATTCTTATGACATTTGTAGTGTTTTCTGTTGATTTCTTTGATTAAAAAAGTATTAAAATGTCTGAATTGCTAAAAGTGTGTGTCTACATGTGTGTGTAGGGACTCATGGCAGCGATGTGAGGCGCCGAAGCTGGTGTTTGCCTGGACTCTCCTGCAGGTCAGTGTGACCTTTGACCCCCCATTCAGCCATTTTAAGATGTTAAATCCTTCAGTTTCTGTTCTTTTCTGGTGCTTTCGTTCAGACTCAGGTCATGAGGTAAGGAGCTGTTGAGTGAAGATGTTTACTGACATAAACCTAGATTTAAGTTGTAGGTCAACAGGAAGTAGATTCAACTTTAAAGCCCTTATATTTATTTATATTTTGGTTGTTTATGTTTTGATCACCCTTTCCTGACCTGTGAAGGTGGTACAGGTGAGACTCGTAAGGCAGAAGTGTACGGACTGAGTCGTAGAGGAGAGAGGAGGAGGCAGCCTGCTGTGAGGCTGCATTTTGGTTGCTTTTATTTGGTTGAATTCCTTTGGGGTGTTTTTCTTCAGTTTCATGAAATCCCTCCTCTTTTACACCCATGAAGGAACTATTTTCTTTCTCCTGTCTACATCCGCCAGCCGTATCACTGTGCAGGAGGAAGCATCAAAACCTGACAGAATGTAAACATTAATTAATGCCTCCCAGCTCGCTGCACGCTTCTTTTGGTTGGTGAATGTATACGGTGGAGAGAAAGTAGTTCCTCCATGAATCAGGGAGGTTGAAACTGATCGATCCATCAGGTAACTGTCAGTCTCAGGTGTTCTGTCTTTACCAGTGTGTTGGTGTTTTGGTGCAGGTGACCCGCCCCTCTCTCTCCCCTCACCTCCCCCGCGTGCTTCCCCCCTCCCTCCTCTTCAGCGACCACCACAGACCGGAGAACTGCATGCTGGGAGTTCGCTGTCTGCACCACATTGTGCTCAACACGGTGAGAACGCACACGCACAAACACACAGGACAGGAAGGTGTGGGGGTTTATGAAGATGATGATGACTCTGTGTGTGTTCAGCCGGCTGCAGACCTGCGTCAGTTCAACAGAGCAGAGGTTCTTTATCAGGCGTTATTCAAACACCTGTACACGACCGAGGCCGCCGTCATCCAGGTAACACACACACACACACGTTCACACGCTCACATACTCTCTCTCTGAGGACGTGCCGTTGACCCCCCTCCATCGCTCTCAGCTCGTCCTCTCCTGCCTTTTGGACCTGCTGCTGGTTTTGGAGAAACCCCCCTCCTCCTCCTCCTCCCGCAGGAAGCCAGGTCGCCATGAAAGCGTGCTACGTCTGATCCTGACCCACATGGAGGCGGAGAGCAAGGTGGCGTTGCGGCGTGTCTACGCTGCTGCTCTGCCGACATACATCGACAGGTGCGTTTGTTAAATTTTACTCAGTTTTCAATAAAAATGTGACCTTTGACCTTTGGATCAAAAATGTACAAACATCAATGATTTAAATTATCTGAATGAAAATGTGAGACATTAAACACATATTTTTCACTTTGTCTGACAATTAGTTTAAATTAGTTTATTGATACTGATTATTATTTATACAATATTATAATTATGACATTTAAATATAAATAATTTACTGTATATTTTATTATTTAAAGTAGTCTTACAAAGTATAAATCAATATAAATAATAATGTCAAATAATTTATAATACTATATTGTACTAAATTATACCACAATATAAATAATTTATTGATGATGTATTTTGCTGTTATGAAGTATAATCAATTATAGAATAATTTATGCTATATTTTAATAATTTTTAATAAATTAATTTTTTTGATAATGTATTATGAAAGATAAATTATAAATGTATAAATTGTTTAAATATATTTTTTAATATATATATATATATATATATTAAAAAAATATATAATTCTGTATAATTTTTTTAAATTATTAAATATAATACATCTTTATATTATACTGTATTGATGATTACATTAAATGATCATTTACTTTTATTTTATTGAAAATTCTTAACTTACATTATAATAATATTCATAATTTTATGATTTAATATTTAATATAACATAGATTTGTTATATCATAAGTTATATTAAATTATCGGCAATTATCAGTAATATTATATTTTATTGATAATGTAATTTTAAAAATTGCAATACATTATAAATATAATTTAAAAATACTGTAAAAATAATAAACTATAAGTAGGTATGGATTTTATTAATTACAGGTAATGCAATTAATAAACAAAATTTAGAAATTGTAAATAACTTGTTTATATTTGTATTTGTTATTTTTAATGTTCACGATGATGAAAATAATTATAAATAATGTATTTATTTGTTTAAATCCTTGGTTGCAGAATCAAATGTTTTTAATTGTTCTTTCATTTCATGTGATGCTCTCAGCTGTCATCATTTGTAGATTTGTAGATGTTTGTTATTCATACAGACTTTGGGTTGAAGAGCAGCTTGTTGTTGTACTGCCTGCACAGCAGGGGGCGCTGCTGCTGCTTCAGTCTGATTTCAGAGGGTTTTGAATGTTTCCCAGCTGCAGGACTTTTATGTTTTTCATTAAAAAGTGATAGAAAAATCTCCAGCTGTTGATCATCAGGTTGACAGAAATCTGATCAGATCAATAATTTCATGCATTTGGTAAATAACTGTTGGCCATGTTCAGAGGTCATTTTAATGAATTAATACGGAACTAAAAGTAGGTGTGAAAAAAAACGGATTAAAAGAAAAAAAAAAAATATATATATAAATATATATTTATATAGAGGAAACGTTTAGTCTTTTCAGCTCTCAGGATGCGTTTGTTTTGTGTGTGGCGGCGTGCAGGATGGGCGTGGCGGTGTGCAGACACCTGCAGAGTCTGGAGCGGGTGGTGCTCAGTTACCTGGAGGTCAGAGATCCACCTGAGGAAACGACCCGTCTGAAGATGCTGGAGGCGCTGCAGAAGACGACCAGAGCGGCATGGCCACGGTAACAGACAGACAGGCAGACACACACACGGTAACACACACACACACACACACAGTGTAAGTGTATCTTAGCTACGCTGCACGGATGAGAGTTTGAAGATTTTGCTGTTTTATTAAACTGCTTATTGATGTTCAGAGCATCCCGTGTGACTCTTGTGACGTGTTTCCTCTCCTCAGGATGGCGTGTCACGTCAACACGTTGCTGCGTTGCTTGTTGCGGCTCCTGGTTGACGTCTCCTCGGACTCTGAGCTCTGTGATTCGCTCAGACAGCAGCTGATGAATCAAAGCGCCACCTGCATCCGGCTGCTGGACGCCTGCTCACACGGACACGTACAGGTGAGTCACCTGCACTCTCCGCTCATCGGGCTGGATGACTCAGATTATGACTTCATAATCCCAGAAAATATTCCAGTTTCTTCTCATAAATTCACAACTTTAACCTCAGTTTTTTCTTAGACTCTGACCCGCCTCTCTCAGCTTTAAATGTTAGTATTAATAAACTAAGAGGCATAAAAACGTAGCAGGTACTGATTTAAAATCTTTCGCACATACAAATAAATATAGCAAAACAATTACGAGTAATGAAAAAGGGACGAGCAGCTTCCAAACTCCATTGAATATGTGAAAAATCCCATTAAATATAAATATATGAAATGTTACATTGTTGTGTTTTTAATGCCTCTTAGTTCATTTCACCTTCATTTTGCTAACATGCCGGAATAAAAAAGGCCCAAAGTAATCAGAGTACTAGAGTACTGTCAGCAAATTACTTACTCTGCACAGAAGTGCAGTGTTTAAAGTTTTTCGTAAGAATAATAAAAACTTTATTCATAAAGCGACTCTGTTGATCCGAGTACAAAATGTTTACAAAGAAAAACAGAAATTAAAAGCAGTTAAATAAAAATCTGATCTGTTAAATGACAAACGGAGGAAAGAAAAATCAAACCAATGAAAACAACAGAATTTAACACATTTAAATAAAAGACAAAAAACACCAAAAGGAAGTGGAGACAAAAAAAATGTAAAACATTCAAATGTTTTCATGTCATTGACGACATCAGGTGAGTGAAAATGGACTTTAAACAGACTTTAAAACACAAACCTTTGGATCCTCATTTTAAAAATGAGCAAATTTAATATCAGAAAAATATGACATCCCTTAAATTTGTTGATTTTTTCTTTAGGAACTGATTTTAATGTCAGTGAAAGATTATTTTCCTCTTAATATTTTTATAAAATCTAACACAGCTCAGACAGTTAAGGAAACACTCGGTCACAGTATAACTGAAGTGTTCCCTTGACTTTTTATTTAAATCTTTAATAAAACTTTAATAGAACAGCTGCTTCGGACACAGTTTCCTCTGTGTTGAACTTTTTGCTGTAATTTGAAGCTGATTTTTATAAAAATTATGAGAAAAGTTTCCAGAAAAATCCAGAAATCTGTAAACCAAAGAGTTTGTGTCGCTTCACTCAGGTGTGTTTTATGTCTACGCTGAACCTTCAAACTCTTATTCTGCAAGGTCTGTCCCTGCTAACCATCTGGCCCCACCCCTTCCTGTCCCGTGTTTCCCTCCCAGCAGAGTTTATCTGCTGCTGGAGGCAGCTGATTGTACTGATCAGTTATTTATCACCACAAAGTGCTGATCGTAACATCACCTGTCTGTCTCTCAGCATCTCCTCCAGCAGGTCGACAGCAGCTGCTGCAGCCCCGAGGTGCTCGGTTGCCTAGCTACAGTGACTACGACGACTGGCAGGTGATGCTGGGCACCTGGAGGCGGAGCTTCAAGAGGCACTGAGAGCAGCCGCAGCCTCCTGACACTTAGGCGACGTTTCTCTGATGACACGGCAGCGTGTCGGCGAACCTGATTACAGGATGTAAATTTGCCTGATTTTTTTTCTCAACTCAGTCTTTTCCTCCAAAATTTGTTATTTTTTGTTTAAATTTGCTGCTTTTTTCTACTAAATTTACCTGTTTTTCCTCCACGTAAATTCACATTTTTTTCATTTGCCATTTTTAATCCTCAAAACCTTTTTCTCTCTGAATTTTTACCCAGCGCCAGAGCCTGACTTCTTTTTCCTTCAGTGGCTCCAACGATCCGTCATACGAATCAGTCCACCTGAGACCGAACAGCAGAACATTTGTCTCCAGAAACACGAATCAGATTAAAAGTCATCACAAATCAAACAGATTGTGTGTGTGTGTGTGTTACAGTGTACAAAAACTGAGGTTATTGTACTGGGCCCTAAAAATCTTAGAAATATGACATCTAACCAGATACTTACTCTGGATGGCATTACTTTTGCCTCCAGTGACACTGTGAGGAATCTTGGAGTCATTTTTGACCAGGATATGTCTTTCAACGCGCACATTAAACAAATATGTAGGACTGCTTTCTTGCATTTGCGTAATATCTCTAAAATTAGAGGCATCCTGTCTCAGAGTGATGCTGAAAAACTAGTTCATGCATTTATTACTTCTAGGCTGGACTATTGTAATTCATTATTATCAGGTTGTTCTAAAAGCTCCCTGAAAAGCCTTCAGGTAATCCAGAATGCTGCAGCGAGAGTACTGACAGGGACTAGAAAGAGAGACCATATTTCT
>VUQI01048836.1:0-11680 GCA_015106735.1 Paratilapia polleni | reverse complement strand
AAAAGGAAGTCTTGTTCCTGCAGAGAAAATTAGACAAAGATGGTCTGAAGGAACCTTGAGAACAAACTGTAGGTACTTTGGATGGAAAACCAGATTCAGATCCTTGTCCCTGCAGTGGACCAGTTTCTCCAAAAGTTCCTGCTCCTGGAGACGTTCCTGCAGTGGCGTGTCAGGGCCTGAGGGCGAGGCGTTCACAAAAATGAGATTAAAGCGGTAAATTTACAAGAAAAAAACTTTGAACTTGGCTCCTCTCTCCAGGTTTGGATCAGAGCTGCTCTCCTCTAAGTGCTGAGTTTAATGCTGTCTGAGGGTACTCAAGTATTTTAATGTTCTGCTGCTTTCTGTTGGAGGAAGTCTTTCTGTTTTTCAGCTGTAATCCCTTAAAGTTCTCATGATCCAGTGACAGGAAATGAACCCAGCTGACAGGATGTGAGCTGCAGTTGAAGGCTGTTTGTGTGTTACAGCATCAGTAGTGACCTTTAAAACACCATCAGCCTGTTTCAGAGTCTGAACTGTAACTTTTATCCTCAGTGACACTTGAATGTGACCAGCTCAGGTCCTGCAGCCTCTTTAAGGTTTTTATCAAACTATGAGCTGTCGCGTTTCACGGCGAGTCTCCTGCATCCGATTGGTTCTTCTGTGAGGAGCTGTTCAGGTTGACCCTCAGGGCAGAGCTCTGATTGGAGGACTCTTACCTGGAGCTGAGTATTTTTAATTAGTGGTTTTGCTGCTTTTCTTCAGGTAAACGTCCGGGTTCTTCTTCCACCTCTGCTTTAGCTTCAGCAGTGAGGAGCTTGATCCAAACCTTTGAAAACACTAATTTTCACAGTTTTTCTTGTAAATTTACAGCCTCGTTTTCAGAAGTTCAGAGTTTTCTTCCTGTAGGCCAACCAGGCGTCCTCTCGTCTCTTCTGATTGGCTGCAGTTTAGAAAACCGGAAACGTCGCTCAGAGAGAGACGTGGCTCAGATCATCGGACAGAACAGCAGCTGGAATCAAAGCTTTCAGAGTTGAGCAGTGATCAGGACAGAAAACAATCAGTTTACTACATAGGACTGATGCTGACCTTCAACCTGCTGAGTTCTTCCTGGGTCGGACAGAAAACTCCACACTGTGGTTCTTCAGTTTGACTCTTCACTCCTCGTTCAGTCTGTTAGGATCTGATCTAATCGCCTCCCGGCTCCGTGTTTTATTCGTGTTGAGCGTTTGCTGGCCCTGAGATGCTGTCACGCTCGCTCTGACTGTAATGATGCGGGACATGTTGGGGATGAATGTGGATCTGCATCCTGACTGAGCGTCTCTGGGCTGAAAGTCTGAAGAGGAAAGCAAAAATCAAAAAAGCGAAATCGATCGGGAGCAGCTGACTGAGCTGCTGCTTGCGGTTTGTTTCTGTTGGTTTTTATTGTCTGACACGATGACGATGATGATGATGATGATGGTGGTTTCCATGGTGACTCTGAACCCCTTTACAGACTTGAGACTGTGGGAGGAGACATGATTAACACTGGACCCTGGAGAGTCTGCTGATGATTTCAAATGGTTTTGCCTCATTATGAAACGAGGAGGAGGAGGAGGATGATGATGATGGACTGATGCGGGTGGAGGGCCGTTCCTCTGACACAAAATGTTTTAGTTCTAGTTTGTGTGACTGTGTGACGTTTGAAATAAAATCCTGTTTTCTGCTTTTCAGATCTGAAGCTGCTCCTCTAAATGTGTCAGATTTATTATTTTATTTTTTGCATGTGTGTGCGCGTGTGTGGTTTGTCAGGTTAACTGACCTTTAACCTCAGTCCATGGACCTGTCTGCTGGCTGAGCGTCTGAGCTGACGGCAGCAGATGAAAGCTGATGGCGTCAGTAAATGGATCCATATTTTTGCTCTGCATGCAACTAAACCCGACTGGTCACTGAGATTAATGCTTGAAAGCTGATGGTTCATTTTAGTTCAGGGTTTGGTATTTTGACCAGGTACCACTCACTCACTCAGTTTAAAGCAGAATCCTGTCACTGAGGTTTTTGCGGAGCTGTTCAGACTGAGTGTGAAGCAGACACCAAACTGAAGGATTCACACCTGAGTGAGCAGCAGAGAAACGAGCTGAAACACGAGCCCTCGCTCCTGTTTATTAGAGCGCTCTAACACTTCTGCAGCAGCAGGTTGTTCTGAAAGCCTCGTTCTCCAAACTGCTGCCTGCTCAGGAGGTGCTCATTAGAGAAAAAAAAAAAAAAAAAAACTTCAGTTCTATCTTTTGGTCGAGCGTCACCTCTCCTCAAAGTTTCAGGAAAATCACGCTCATAGTTTTTTCTCTAGTCTGACCAACAGACAGAAACTGGTGGGAAAAGTCACACTCAGCAGGGGAAATGAAACCAGTGAAGTCCTGACGTTCACGTGGAGGTTCCTGTGACAGGAAGCTGCCGTTTACGATAGAGAGGACGCCGTGTTCCCAGTTTGTGCTGTTTAACTGTAGAAATCAGATTCTGATAAACATCTCCTGTAATTTTTGTTTGTAATTAAAGTGAACTTTTCATGTTCCTCCTGATTAACCTCTGCTTTAGTACAGATGCCTCAGCAGGAAACTCATCCACAGACCCACAGGAAGCCCTCAGAGGTCCTGATGGATCAGAGCTGTTTCACACACTCACATTCTCGCACTCACTCACTCTCACACGCACTCGTGCACTCACTCTCTCACGCTTACGCACTCTCTCACACGCACACGCACTCACCCAACTGCAGCAGCGAGTGCTGAAACTTCATACCTGTTTCTTATATGAGCAGTGCTATCTTCAACCAAAGATATTATGGGATAGAAACAAACAGCAAATCACCAGCAGGAGGCGATGAAGCACCACTCAGATCATTGTTAAAGTGACGACTTTCCACCAATCTGTGACACAGAGTCTAATCTGGGATTATTGTCAACAGTCTTAATGATTTAAACCATCTGCTCCTGCGTGTCTGCTTCACTGCAGAGCTGCTGAGAGTCCATAAAGGCCCACATTTACTGCCATGGATTCTTCAGAAGTCTGTCTCAGTTTATATTTAAACATGAAGTGATCTTTGGCTCTGATCCTCAGGGCACGTTTATTGTGATTAACTGTGCAGTAATTTTAGCTGAAAGGTGGTGTAGCTATTGAACCGCAGCTCAGACCTTCAGAAACGTTGAAGGTGTTGAATGTTTCTGATAATTCTTTGAATATCTGGTTTGAAGCATGTTGAAACTCAAAGACGGCAGTGATTCCTGAAGGAGCTGAACAGCATTTCGGTTCAGTGATGTATAATCACTGCTGAACGTGTTTAAGGAGCCTTTCTTCTCTCGATAAGCTCCTTATGATGGGTTCAGGGTTCAGGGTCCAGATTCAAATTCAGGCTGGAAACACGAAGTGAAGCAGGTATAGCTCAAATATTCCTGTTCTGTGTGAGTCCCACTCTTCCAGAGTGTAGTCTTGTGTTTGTGACCTGGGGGGCAGGGGTGTTTGTGGGTTGACTCGTGCCCCCTCGCACCTCCATGCTGAGGGGTTTTCTGCAGGATTAGTGAGTATAAGCAGCTGGACCGGTTCAGCTGCAGCTTTCTGTTTGAGGATGAGGAGGTCTGCTGCTCTGTTTCTGCTGCTCTGCTGCTCTGTCGGTCGGGGCCGGCCGGAGGCTTCGGTCCCCTCACCAGATGCCGTCCCCCCACCGCTCCCCGTCCTCTGGGACGAGCTGCGGGGGCTGAAGGAGCTGGTGCTGAGCCTGAAGGCGGAGGAGGTGGGCCGGCGTCAGGTCCTGAGGAGGGTGGAGAGCTGGCTGAGGGACGGAGACATGGAGGCCGAGCAGCAGAGACGAAGCATAGAGGGACTGAAGGAGGAGGCGCTCCAACAGGTGGAGGAGCTGAAGGGGAGGGTGGAGGAGCTGGAGGAGCAGAGCAAAGGTGAGGATCTCCTCCTCCTCCTCCGTCACATGAATCTGTTACAGCTGAATTCAGATCCTCAGGAAGTGAAATACGAACCTGAAGTCTGTTTTTACTGCTGGACAGGAAGTGGTTTTAGTTTGTTTTACTGTAAAACTGACGCACAAACGAACCTTTTTCTTTGTGTTCAGGGGAATACTGCGCTGGTCTTTGTGCTGAATCAGTGTTTCCAAGCTGTAAAAACATCAGAGTTTAGGGTTTGTGTTTGAAATCAGAGAAGCAGAAACTTCATCTGCAGTAGTAAAAATTAACTAAGTACTCAGATACTGCACTTGAAGGTACTTATTACTACTCTGGTACTTTAAATTTACCACATTTTACTGCACTGAAAATATCTGCAGACAGGGATACATGAGGTCTGGTACATGGACCTGGACTTGGTCTGCTCCTGGTCTGGTGATGACCTGGTCTTGGTCTGAACCTGGTCCTGGTCCTGGTCTTGGTCTGGACCTGATCTTGGTCCTGGTTGTGGTCTGGACCCAGTCTTGGTCTGAACCTGGGTCTGGACCCAGTCTTGGTCTGAACCTGGTCCTGGACCCAGTCTTGGTCTGAACCTGGTCCTGGTCCTGGTCTTGGTCTGGACCTGATCTTGGCCCTGGTCTTGGCCTGGTTGTGGTCTGGACCCAGTCTTGGTGTGGACCCGGCCCTGGTCTGGACCTGGACTTGGTCTGGACCTGGTCTTGGACTGCACCTCGTCCCGGTCTGGGTCTTGGTCTGGACCCGGCGCTGGTCTTGGTCTGGACCCGGCCCCGGCCTTGGTCCTGGTCTTGGTCTGGACCCGGCCCCGGCCTTGGTCCTGGTCTTGGCCTGGACCCGGCCCTGGTCTGTAGTGGTTGTGATGTGCTGTCTTGCGTCCCTCAGCTCGAGCTCTGGATGTGTTGAAGCTCGAGTCCAGACTGAACAGCAGCGAGAGCTCGGTGAACGACCTGAAGAAGAAGAACTCAGGTGAGTGTGTGATCCTTGTCGTCACACCTGGTTGTGAAAATCCGGCTCACAGACGTGCAGAACTTGGAGACGGTTACTATAAAAACATGCTGGTGTGTCTGCAGCTCTGGCGGCGGAGCTGCCTTTCCTGCAGACGAGACTGAGGGCGAGCGAGAACACCGTGGAGCAGCTGAGGAGGAAGAATGCAGGTCACCATCATCATCATCAGATTATCACTGATTGCGTTGGGTGACTCTGTTCTGATTTCATACATTAGCCGCCTTTTCTGAAAGGTTGGAAGTGTTTACGCACATACCTCTGAGCATAGACTGTATTTAAAGATGGACATGCTGTTTGTACTTGTGCAGACTCCTTCAGCATGATCTGACCACTGGGGGGCGCTGAAATAACAAAAAAAACGGCATGCTCCAAATAAACCATTTAATGGGTGCTGAACCGTATAAATGTGCACGAATGAATGAGAATTTCAGCACTCGTGTATAAAAGTATTTAATATCACAAGGCGGCAAGAAAAAAACGGACGCGTTTCAGCACATGGCTTTCCTCGGCGTTTCTGCTGCCTTGTAATATTAAATACTTTTATACATGTAACTGAGTGCTGAAGTTCTCACTCGTAAGTGGGCACTGAAATAAACCTGTTTTCCATGTCGTTGCTCGCAACCACATTTCAGCTGCTGAGTAAAGATTTCTAATTGCCTGCTGGTGCTCGTACGTATGAGGTCACATCTGATCAAAGCGGCTGCAGCAGGAAAACTCAGGAATAAATCTGCTGTTTTTGGTGTGAGCGTTTTTATTTTGTATGAACAGGTGTGTGTAAAAAATCCACTTCCTGTGTGTGTCTCTGCTGGTTTTCAGTCCTGGCAGCCAGACTGTGTAACACCGAGAGTCTGATGGAGGAGCTGAGGAGGCAGATCTCAGGTCAGGTTCACTTCTTGTTGAGCTCTTTAATGATCAGTGACTTCTCTCTGGGATGATGGACAGTAAAGGTTTGTCTTCGGGTGTCTGATGGAATTTTTTTTTTAAATTAACCGCTGAATATTTAACTTCACCACCAGGGGGCGGAGTTTTCCTGTGGTGTTGGTGTTTTCAGATGTGTGTGACTGTTTTAACTTTTTAGATTTCTTTTTAGCCCCGTTTGCTCAGGAAGCTGATTTTTATTTTTTAAAATTTTTTTGTGTTTTGTGTATTACCTGCTTAAATAACAGTTACACTCACTCGCTGCACCTCCTTGTGGTGTAAAGTGGTATTACGTGACAGTACACCATTTCCTTAGTTTGCTCAGTTTCCTTTTAGGCTGGCGGGGACTGGATTGAGAGGATCTCTGGCCGGATTTTTCCCATGTGTAATGCAGGACTTTGAACTTGAGTTTCAGCCTCATTGTGGGGTTTGTGGGTTTTTCTGACTCTGGTCTCCGCAGCCTGGACTGAAGACTTTCATGTGACTTGAATAAACTTTGGTAGAAATCAGACCTGATCTCCTGTTAATCCCGGGCTGCTCTCAGCTCGTCCACATACGTGAGCTCTGCAGTGAAATCTGAATCATTCTGTGTTTGCACATTTATCTTCCATCCTGCAGCAGGGAGACATCCTGAATTTCTGCAGGTAAAAAACCCTGGGTGGTTTATTGTTAATGTTTAACGTGCACGTTTTCCAGAGTTTCCGGCCTCCAACGGCTCGTCTCTGACGCCTGAAGTGTTGGAGGTGGAGAGTCGACTGAGTGTCCGTCTGGAGGAGCTGAACTCCAACGCTGAAGGTGACTCAGCTGATCGATCAGCTGTTTATTTGTTCAGGTTATGAGTGACTGAAAAACTAAAGAACTACAGAAACACTGATGGGTGCTGGATGAACGTGTTTGTTTCAGCTCTGCAGAGTCGACTGAACTCACTGCAGGAAACAATGAAACCACCTGCAGCTCAGCAGCAGCTCAGCTCCACATCAGGTCTGTTCATACGTTCATGCATCATCCATTCATCCTGCTGCTGCAGCTCATTAAATGGCAAATTAATTAATTCATTCATTTTTAATTTATTCATTTCATTACCTTACCTTTATCCAAAGGATCAAAGTTACAAAGAAATCAGCACAAAATATTCAATAAGATCACATCAGAAAATAAAAACATGAAAAACTGCAGAAACACACGTTTCAAAAACGGGTTGAAGAAATTATTTTGCAGGAGATTCATTCGATAACTCATCTCAGCCTGTTTCCATCTGAATTAATCTGCAGGTCAGTTTATTGAGTAATGCATCACTGTGGGGGGAAAAAAGCAAATTCTCACAAATCTGGTGAATGAACAGATGAATGTTTTTCAGACAAAAATCACACGTATGTGCGTAAACACAAATAAGTGAAATGAAAAACAATTATTAAACTCTCTCTCTCCCATAGGTGTGCCTTTTTTATCCTGTCTCCCTCTGCTCTCTTCTGTTTCTCCTCACCCCCAACCGGTCGCGGCAGATGACTGCCCCTCCCTGAGCCTGGCTCTGCCGGAGGTTTCTTCCTGTTAAAAGGGAGTTTTTCCTTCCCACTGTTGCCAAGTGCTTGCTCATAGGGGGTCGTCTGACTGTTGGGGTTTTCTGTCTATATTGTAGACTTTACCCTAAAATATAAAGCGCCTTGAGGTGACTGTTGTTGTGATTTGGTGCTACATAAATAAAATTGAATTGAATTGAAATGAGACGGAGGAAGAAGGAAACAGCTGTTAAAACAAATCCATGTCAATAGATCAGTGATCTATAATTTTAATGAAAACAGTATGTTCATGTTTGCTCAGCCGAATTTTAGAACTGAAATCGGAGCATTAAGCACGTTTTACAGTTCAGTTCTGGTTGATGGTTTCAGTGAATTCTCCGTTCTTGAACCTGATTTCAGTCGAGTCGGCAGATGTTTCGGCTTTCAGCGACAGACTGAAGGACGCTGAACGCCGGCTGGATGAACTGCAAACACAAACCTCTGGTGAGTCACAGAAACACAGGAGCTGAACTCAGAGCAGCTCCAGTTAAACCAGTCAGACCAGTCAGAGGTGTGTCTGAGTGAAGCAGCCCCTCAGCATGGTGATGATGGACTTTAAAGATGTTCTGTTTCTGGAACACTTCAGACCTTTGAAGTGAAAACCTTTTCCCAAACATTTTCAGTGATTGCACCTCTTTATTCTGAGACATTTAAATATTCAGACCACGTTCTAGAGAACGTGTGTCTGAGGGACACGTTCTCCAGAGCTCAGAATGAAGTTGTGGTTTCTTACATGAGTCAGTCTGATTCAGTAAAAGCTGTGAAGAGTTTCTGGTTGATGGCGGATCGTCTCCTCTCCTCTCCTCTCAGCTGTCAGCGGCTTGTCGCTGCTGGAAGAAAATCTGTTGGCTGTGAAGAGTCAGCTGCAGCAGCTGGAGACGAACAGCACAGGTACACACAACACATGATGTGAAGGTGGAACATGTGACAGTGCACAGGCTGCTTTAGTTTCCTGAGTCAGTCACTCACCTGTAAAGGTACTTTAGTCCTGTTAGTACCTACAGAGGAAATTTTGCACCTTTTTCTACCACCACACACCTGGATGAAAAGCTCTCACCTGAAGTTCATCTGAACCCAGAGTTTCTCTGAGGTCACACCTGAAAGTGAGCGGCTCTGATGTTTCACTCTGATGTTCTTTATGATCCTTTTCAGAAGTTCTCTGTGCATCTGTGGAAGCTGTGGGATTGGTGAAGGAGCCTCTCAGCATTGCAGATGTTCGCTCAGCTGTTTCTTAGACTTCCATCACTGTTTAACTCCTGCAGGGTTACACTCAGACTTAACGCCTTATGTTTTTAAGTGGATGCCTACTAGCTAGAATTATTTTTGTCTCTTGATTGCAAAAAGTCACATTCTGCTTGCACAGAGTTAGGACACTGATGATGACCTCACAGGGTTAAGATACACAAAATGCTCTATAACAGCCACATCCCAGCAATCACATCAGCATAATACAAGCACCACACTCTTCTTACCACCTGGATTACTTTTCCACAGTTTCCAGTCACAGGAAGTCCACAGAGGTGCTCCGCTGTACCTTCATCCTGACGCTGTAACTCGTATTCACCACAGAGAGACTGTGATAAATCACTGAGGATCACTTGCCTCTTTCCACCAATCAGGACTCGAAGCAGCATTGCACTGTGATGTTGTTGACCTGAAATCTTCCTGCACAGATTGACAGTCTCACTGAGTTTGCTCTTATTAACCACAAAACAGAAAAATCCCAGAAAGTTAGGATGTTAATAAAAAGTGACATTAACAAGAGGTCAGAGGAGAAGATCGGGATCTTGTGGTAGGACAGAGATGTAGATCAGAGTGTCATCTGCGCATAAAGTGACATTAACATGTAATTTGCACTCGGTGTGTAACTGTCAGATCTATGATGTGTTTTCTTTGCTGTTTTCAGCTCAGACTGATTCAGTGAAGCAGCTGCAGGTTAAACTAAACTCTGCGGAGCATCAAATTCATCAGCTGCAGACTGAAACATCAGGTAAGTGAATAAAATATGAAGAGAAATGAACCCAATCTGTTTGACTGCACTTTGGTTTTCTGCTATTCATGTTTCAGATCAAAACTCCAAACTGATGAACCTGCAGACAAAAGTGAACACGACCGAGAGTCTGCAGGACAACCTGAACACAGGTACATCTGTCAGAAAGCACACAGCAAGAATCACTCTGAACACACTCACACTTCCTGTTTCTGTTTAGAGGTGTTCAGCAGGCTGACAGATGGCGAGGAACAGCTGGAACACCTGAAGACCGAACACACAGGTAACACACGAAGGGTTAAACTGACTGCACATAAATATAAAGAAAACCTTTAAGTCAATGAAAACTGATCCTATCAAACAAAAACTAACATTTGTAAAAAGTGACAGAGTTTGGGGCAGAGAGAAATATTTATTTCATTCTTCAAATTCTGAACCAATGAGGATCCAGCAGGGTTCTCTGAGGAACTCCTGATCCTGATGGTTCCTTTATGGTTCAGTCACACTAGAATAAAAATAGGATGGCAACCTTCTCATGACTAGGAAAAATCTGTGGTTACACAGTGATTATTTTGAATTTTTTTGCTGTCAGCAACTGATTGCAAGTGGCTGCAGTCACCAGCTTGGTCACCCAGAGGCGTGCAACTCCCTCAACCTCTGGATAACCACTTCTGATCACAAGGCAAATGCACAGATCACCTAGTGGGAGGCAACCTGTCTCCAAACAATCACAGTCTGACTTGGACTGTCTGCAATCACTCTCAAACAGATTGATGAAGGTCTGCAAATAATTGCTGCCTAATTTATAAACATAGACACATTGCCAAGATGTTGTAATCAATCTGAGTCAGTCTGCAACGATGAACACAACTCATCTGCAACGTGTCTTTTTGCAGTAGTGGACTCGACTCAACTGGTTGCCAACTGGTTGTATTCTGGTTATATTTCTATATAAAAGCAAGGTTGCAGAGCACCTATCTCATTTTGAAGTTAAATCACTGTCCTGCAGCAACTATGTCACTATTTTACTGAGTTAAAAAGTTAATTGAATGTTGTAAAATGGGTTTATATTGTGATTTATGATCACGTTTTACCAAGGTAAACAACTATTACAGCTATTATTACATTTTCGTAAAGTTTTTTGAACACAGAGAAACATGCAGAAACTCTGTATACCAAAAGTTGTGAGGATCCAACAGGGTTCCCTGAGGAACTCCTTAACAACTTTTACTTTTCTGTTTAGCGATGTTGAGCAGGGTGAGAGATGGCGAGAAACAGCTGGAACACCTGAAGACCGAACACCCAGGTAACACACGAAGGGTTAAACTGGCAGAATGTGTTTATTTATAGTAATATGCATTACATACACATGACATGCATGCAAACAAAAAGAAAGTAGATTTTTTTCCAAGAAACTTTCAGAATTTTGAGAGCGGAAACTGAAGAGGATCTGAAACGCTTCCCTGAGGAACTCCATCAGCTTCAGTCGTGGTTGTTATAAGAAATGCTAACAGATAGGGAAGGGTTCTTTTGAAAATCCACTAATTTGCCATCAGTATAAATCGCACATTAATTAGTTTTTTTTTATACAATGATAGCACAGTACATTAATACATCTTTGAATAAAAACAAAGGTTCTACCAGAAGTTTGATTCTTCCATATCACTGCTGATTTAAATGAATCTCTGCCATTTTATAATGCAGATCAAAGCTCTGAACTGAAGAACCTGCAGAGAAAACTGAACATGACTGAGACTCGGCAGGACAAACTGAACACAGGTACATCAGTCTGTTCATCACTCTATTCACCCATCAGTTAGCTAACCTGCATGAACTGGGAAGAACAGCTGTGTTATTTCACATATTTGCTGCTAATGATTGCGGCAGCATTTGTCTTTAAGTGTAACAACAGTAATCAGTGTTTCAGGCCAAGCCAATTCAATTCAGTTTTATTTATATAGTGCCAAATTACGACGACAGTCACCTCAAGGCACTTTATGTTGAGTATATTTATTTGAGTATATTGAGTATATTTAAGATTGTAGCATTAATTAATAGTAGGACTTCTCTGAGCAAGAGGTCAGAGGAGAAGATCGGGATCTTGTGGTAGGACAGAGATGTAGATCAGAGTGTCATAAAGTGACATTAACATGTAATTTGCACTCGTAACTGTCAGATCTATGATGTGTTTTCTTTGCTGTTTTCAGCTCAGACTGATTCAGTGAAACAGCTGCAGGTTAAACTAAACTCTGCAGAACATCAAATTCATCAGCTGCAGACTGAAACAT
>VUQI01048829.1:0-12824 GCA_015106735.1 Paratilapia polleni | reverse complement strand
AAAAAGTAAAAAAAAAAAAAAAAAAGAAAAAATAAAAAAAAAAAAAAAAAAAAAAAGAAAAAAAAAGAAATCACAAAAGCTCAACGTCTTAATTATGGGTCTCTTTTGAACATGTCGATTATCCCCCATGTTCCAATGAGGAGTGTGTATGGGCACAGGAAAAGAACAGAAATCTTCCATTGAAAATCACCTCGAAGGCTGCAATTCAGCTGCCACCTTCCCATGATAAAGGAGCTAATTAAAAACAAGGGAGTTACAAGCGACGCAGCGGACCCCTGAAAACACGAGGGGCCGATTCTCGTGCTGTGTGCCAGGAGGTCCTGCTGTTTCATCTCGCCCCTGAGGCCAAGATGAAAGTCTCAGGTGGAGCGCAGGCTCTCAATAATAAACAATTCAGCAGGCTGACAGGATATGCTCCAGACTACGTTCAGTCCACATGATCATATCCTTATGATAGCTTCTGGGGTTGTCTTTAAAACGTTGTCATTTCAGATGAATAAGTGGCTAAAAATTCAGGTAATATCTATGTGAAATAAGTGTCAGAATGGCTAAAATTTTGTGAATAATACCTAGAAATCTGCTATCAGTACATATATAATCAGGGTTTGTCCTGCATATAAAAATTTTAAAGTTCTGGCCGTCAACCAAACAAAAAAAAAAACCCCATAAGGACTATGGGGTTTCCTGAAGTATAAAACCTATTTTTGTTTATCAAATGGCCAAAAATTATCAGAAAAATGTATTCTATTCTATACATACAAAGGTACTGAGCCATATGCACATTACACCACCAGGAGCTGCTAAGCCATGGAAACCCATGCTGTGACGTTCCCAGTGCAGTTTTTGTGCTGATGTTAACGTCAGAGGTTTGGAACTCTGCAGTTACTGAGTCAGCACTGCATTGGCGACTTTTACACACTATGCACCTCAGCACTCGGTGACCCCGCTCTGTAACTTTACATGCTTTGCAACTTTGTGGCTGAGTTGCTGTGGTTCCTAAACGCTTCCAATTTGCAATAATACTGCTTACAGCTGATTGTGGAATATCTATGAGGGACAAAATTTTACAAACTGACTTGTTGCAACAGCGACATCCTATTAGAACGACCCATTCTTTCACAAATGTTTGTAAAGGCAGACTGCATGGCTGGGTGCTTGATTTTATACACCTGTAGCAGTGGGACTGAAAACACCTAAATTCAAAGATTAAGAGGTGTAGCCCAATACTTTTGTCAATATAGTTTATATTGTGTTAAGTAAGGTAACACAGACTGAATCTCTTAACTATATGTGGACCAATCATGTGTAGTTACCCCCCCGAAAGGTCCATTATGAGATAGGAAATCCCCGATTATAATCAGGTATACGTGCACCTTACTTTTCCTGTATTTACCTCCCCTGACGCAGAGAGAACACCCTTTTATCAGCCAGCAGAGCAAAAATAATTAGCTGATTTAATGTTGGCAAGAATCTGTTAGACTAAAAATGAAATATCTTCAGGTTTTGGACCGCTGGTAAAAAAAAAAAAGAAAAAAAGAATATAAATGGATACATGAAACTGCAGATACAATTTTTTCCTTCACCTGATTAACCAGTGTACTATCCAGTGACCTGAGCTATTTTTTGTCTAGCCTGAAAGCTTTCACCTTGGCAACAAAACAAGGACATTTTTTAATCATCTTCACCAGACTGAACGTATTTTTTTTTTTTAAAAACAAAAAACTTTATCCCTTACAGGCCATCATGTGACCATTTAAAATTTTATCAATTTACTGGTGTTCTATCTCGCTAAAGATGAGAAGTTGCTTGAGTAATGATGTTAAAGATTTCAATTTGCTTTAGAGATAAAAGGCAGATAGGAGGAAACCAAGGAGGTGAAGACAGTGTTTAGAAACTATATCATTGCTATTTCAACCTAAACTAAGGTCACATTATCTTTATATGAGCTGACGCTAACAGGCTGGAAAGGATGAGCTCTCTCTGGCTCTGTCTCACACACACGCCAGTGACAGTCTCCTCTGAATCATTCTAACTAAAAATCCCCAAAGGATATTCTTGACTGAACTGCAAAGTGTATAAATCCTCAGATCACAGCACACAGCATCTTTGAGAGGATCACAGGCTATCCAAACATTTACACTGTCTGAAACACGCACATTACAAAAGAGACAATGCAAATAAAGATAAGGGGATGTGACAAGAATGGTAAAAAGGCTAGTGGCTCCTTTGACAGATAGTGAAATACCTGTGGTACAGCATCATCACTAAGTATGACCACAAATATAAAACACACATAAAAATAACCACTAAAACAGCCTTTATGGTGCCTCTTAGATCTGTAGCACCGATAAACTCTTGTCGTCCTTTTGCATCTTTGTCCTTCTTCCTCCGTGCCTCTCATTGCTACAGTGTCTACACGAGTAAACACTTCAGACGAGCTGCATCCTCCTCTCATCCTCAGAGCCCTTTGTCTTCTAACACATCGGCCCTCCCACACACTCCTCTCTGTCTTCACCACCTCTTCTTGTTTTTCTCTCGCCTCTCCGTGTTTCCATCCATTAGTACCTCTATAGTCTTCCAGCGGATAGCCACTTCCATGGCAGTCTCAGGGGACTTTAGGGTCTTGATTCAAGTTGGGTAAATAGATTTATATTATAATAAAATGTCTATTTTTTCAATGCCTGATAAACATTTGAAAAGATTGCAATCATATCAGAATATCACTACATTTATTTTGAGCAGGAGTGTAATAAGAATCGAGTCCGAGTCTTCTGATTCACTTTTTCATGCTTTTGTAGGTTTTTGCTACTGTCTTACATAATTTTATATTCAAATATGCAGAAAGATAGAGCACTGTGCAAAAGTGTTGAGCCACCTTTCATTTCTTTATATTTTGCTTCCAAGGAGTCAGACTTTCCCCTAATTTTTTTTAAAGTGGTCTTGTGCAATAGTTCTCCAGGCTTTCTAAAGGTCTTCCAGATTTTTTCTTTGGACATTGACTGCTTTTTCTCTCATTTTCAGTCCAATTCTTGTATCTGACCATTTTCAGAGGAATGTTTTTTGTTTGTTTGTTAATCCACTTAACACTGACCTATGAATTATTCAAGCATAAAAAATGCACCTATGTCAAGGGATGAACCAGTGTTGTGTCTGCACATAACAGACAACTTAGCAAAGAACCCATTTTAAATTGTATCTTTAGGCACTTTGTTAGTAGCAGCCTGTCACAAAAACACATCATTTGTTCCCATTTCTTTACTTGAATCTATGAAAAATGCTAAAGATAACACAGTTTGACAGGCATAAAATAGTATTTTTGCACAAACAAGGTGATTCCCAAAGAACTAAAAAAAATTCAGCAAGGACCTGACACAGGACCTGAGAGATGCATCTGGCCCTTCAGCTGATTCAGCTACCGTTCACTGAAGCCTCGGTGGAAGGCTGGCTGTCAAGAAGCCATTCTTAAGGAAGGGAAACAGGGAGAAAAGGCTGAGGTATGCCAAATTACACAAGAACTGGACTGAAAATCAGTGGCAACAGGTCTTATGGAGTGATGAATCCAAATTTGAAATTTTTGGTTCAAATCATCAATAATATGTACAGACGAGGTCAGGAGAGAGGTACAACAGTGAGTGTCTGCAGCTATCTGTAAAACACAGTGGAGTCTCTGTCATGGTTTGGGGCTGTAATTCAGCCAGTGGTGTTGGAGATCTTGTCAAAATTGATGGAATTATGAATGCAGAAAAGTACTGTTGGATTTTGATCCAACATGCAATACCATCTGGAAAGCGTCTGATTGGTTACAGCTTTATTTTTCAGCATGACAATGATCCCAAACACACTGCCAATGCAATTAAAACATACCTGGATAGAAAAACAGTGGAACACTATCAGTCATGGACTGGCCTCCCCAGAGCCCGGACCTCAACATTGTTGAAGCAGTGTGGGATCATCTTGACAGGGAACAGAACAAAAGGCAGCCAACATCCAAAGAAGAGCTTTGAATGTCCTTCAAGAAGCCTGGAGAACTATTGCTAAAGACTACTTAAAGAAATTAAGAGAAAACTTGCCTAAGAGAGTTCAGACTGTGTTGAAGAATAAAGGTGGTCATACCAAATACTGACTTTCAAGCTTGTTAGAATTGTACAAACTCTGTTTTTGCATTATATACTGTATTTCCATGTATGTTTGCACATGTTTCAATAAATTACTGCACATATTTCCCATTTTCCTAGCGAAATATAAAGAAAGAGGGGTTGCTCAAGACTTTTGCACAGTACTATACGTGTTCCTGCGTGATGCGCTCATACAGTCTATGGATGCAGCTTGCTAACTAAGCTTGCCAGCATTACCTGATAATGTAGCACTGACACCTCCTGCAAATACTGTCACTAACGGTGAGGCTTCAAAATGCGGATTCCAAAAACCAGTGGGTGACAATGCAGTGATCATGTCCATCTTTTATTTATAGTCTATGGGGAGCATGTAAAAGACAGGACACATGAGGCACACTCACTCACAATGGGTACAGTCGGACATTACACATAATTTATACTGGTTAGCTGGCAAGTTAAAAAATGATTGATGTCCATGCTGAGTCAGATTTTTGGGTTCTCTTATATAGCTCCTACAGGTAATATTGAAAGAAGTTTAAGACCGAAGTCTATGTGTGAAAAATGCTGTAATTTCACATGCTTTTCCAAGTTGCAAGCATAGTTTTAGAAAATACTGCAACCTTTGAGACCTTTTTACATTTCAAATTTACTGAAATATAATGTCATGTTTTCGGGTTATGTAATTACATGCTTTATGTAACCAAAAATAAAAGTCCTACATGTGTCTTCATTCACATTTTATAATACGTGTGACTGGATTGGTCACACATATTAATCCTCTGTGAGCACAAAGATGAAATGACTCCAGCAACGGTTAAAAGTTCCTTCTTGCTAAATGTTCAGCAGCAATTATCATATTTTACTTCGTAACCCAGTGTAATGCTGCAGTGTGTTTGGACCTGGACAAGTTTAGTCGAGCTAACCAAGAATTTCAGATTCAAGAATCACTGTAGAATGTCAAAGACTTTTATACGTCCACACTGTAAGTGAGAATCTAATTTTGCACATAAGCCTCTTGACCCATTCAGCTCTGCAACTCCAAACAGACATAGGACTCAAGATGCAACAAGTGTGGAGCAAGATGCAGGCAAGCAGGGGACAAAGAATCCTGAATCTGAACTTGAATTTACCATGAATAAAAACAGTAATACTATTTGACCAATGAAAGAGAATGTAAATTCACTTTTTAAATAAGTCAATTTACAGAGAAGGATATTAATATTCATAGGTTCAAACGTTATGGTTAATGCAGGGTATCAGTTGCAAAACATGAGTATTGATATTATACGGTGAAGCATATGAGGTTGGAGGGCAGAGGTGGTGTGTTATATATGGATGGATAGAGAGGTGGAAAGATAAAGGGATGGATGGATGAGATGCATAAGAGGCAGTGCTGAGTGGATCTAACACTCGGCATCTCTTCAACCAGCCGCCCACTCTTCCACCCACAGCTACATTGTTCACTCAGCTGCTCTGTCCCCCTGAAACATTTCACTCTAAAAATCCAGTCGTCTTTTATCATTTGCAAACATTTGTAGTACACACATAGAAATTTGCATTTCAAGGGAAGAGACACCCATGGAAAATGTAAAGATGTTTATGGGTTAAGATTTAAAACTGAATTTAGTGCAGTGACTCTAGCAGACAAAACTTTGTAGAAATGGTTGCAAATATTTTGGACAGCAAATAATTGCAGTAATTAATTTAAATTGTGACCATTATCCCTCTTTTGCTGGCCATTCTATCATCGGTTCATCACTTATTGATCTTTCCAATAGATCACTCTGTCTGTATCATTCATTCTGTCGTGCCCTGCCCTCCGTCTGTCTCCTTTATCATTAGTCACACAACCTGTCATTTTAAGTCAATCCTAATCTTCAGCCTCTATCCATCAATTCATTTTCTTCACATTCTTCCTCCACACATTCCTCAAAATGTTTCCGTCACTCCTCCCTTGTCTGTTTTTGTACTTTTTTTCTTACTGCTTTCCCTTCTTTCCCCTCAGACTTGAGAAAAAAAAAAAGAAAAAAAAAAAGAAGAATAAATCACGATGGAACCGAATATCTCAAATCTACTAATGTACTCAACACATCACCGTGTGCAGTGGACACATCAGATGAACACCTGTAAAACTCAATGTGATCTAAAGATGCAACAATTAGACAATGATTGTATGGGTTTTCTGCTTTTCGTGCTGCACAAGTAAGCAGGGTGGCATGCTAAAAGGTATAAATTAAGTCACACAGATACTATAAACAAATGCAACAAGCAATAAATAAAACTTTCTACAAAAGTAAGATTTCAAAATGGGTTTAAAAAAAACAGACAGAACCGGTAAACGGAGATGTTTCTGGAAACTAAACGGTCACCTGTAGTCACAGGAAGACGCAAATTCACCTGCAGAGACTGTTCTTTCATTTCTTCAAGCGGCATTATAAATGAGAAACAGTAGTAGTGGTGGTGGTTAAAACAAGAAATTTGATGATGATGCTTAGGAGCTCTGGGATTTTTTTTTTTTTTTATAGACAAAATAAAACACTGAAATAAATAATTGGCAGATTAATCCATAATGAAAATCATCATTTGCAGCAGCCCCGTTGAGTATATTGTGTATTGATGTAGCTCTCACACACATCTGTGAAACCACGCACAACCACCTGCGAAAATGTTGCACTGAATAAACATTTATATGCACTGTAATGAAACCAGAAGGTTCCGCTTTCTCACAAACCACAAACACTACAAAAGACAATAAATGCAAGAATTTAAAGAACTGGAAAGTGAAAACAAAAAAACAGGGAAAAAAAAAAAAGACGACACTGAGACAAACAAGAAAATATGAATATTTAAACTGCACCCTGACAATACCTCAGGGACTGTAACGTATACTTCCTCTTTTTTGTTTCTGTGGTCAGCTGGTTATCACAAGCTGTTCTAATCTTTTATGTGCATTTGTGTTCTCCATGAACAACAAAGCAAGGTTGAGAGCCCCGATAACACTGTGACCAAATGCACCAGACCTTATGTGTAGTGGGTGTAGCATGTAGCTGTCTGAGTGTTTGTGTACGCACGCTTGATTTGTACAGAAAGCGTTCCACCGAATGAGTGAGCTCATGTGAGTCCATACGTGTGTGTGTGTGTGTGTGGTTGTGTTTATGTGGGTTTTTTTTTTATGTGCATTGGTGTGAGCTGCAGATAAGGCAAACGCCATCTCTGCTCAATGAAGATAGGAACGTGGGGTTTCTATCTTCAGGTGTTTGTGAATTAAAGTAACATCTGCAATTTTCATATTTCAGAGATGCTCGTTTTTAAAGCATCATTTCTGTACTGTTCATGGTTTTTAAATGATTTGTACTGCAGACTCTGTACTAATCATTAGAACCATCAGCATCAGACCAAGACACTGTTTCTATGCCATACTCAACCCTACTGTTTGCCATATGATTTTTTTTTTTTTAAGTAGGCCACAATCATTCTTGTTAATATGCAATGGGTCGTTTGGGGTGAGAGGGTATAAGTAAGAGCTGCTGGAAGCATAAAAATCTGGTTTCAGTATGGTAGTAAGTAATTTAGGAATTCATGTTATTTTGGCTTAACAGTGTTTGGTTGATTCTGTTACTAATTAGTCCACAATTTAAACATCAATGGCTGGATGGAGTAGCTTTAAAAATGTGTTGTTAATTGCTCTTGACTTAAAAGGGTTCTATGTTGGCATAACCCTGTGCTCTCAACATAAAGTGCCCCAATTGTAGGAAAAACAACAAGATGCATGTGCACAGTCAGTGGCATAAGATTTGGATGACAGGGGCTCCTTGTTGTTCCACTTAGATAAAGATAAGAAATACTTTACTTAAAAGTTGGGAAATGACTGTGTTACAGCAGCCAAAACACAAAAAACAGCTGAGCTCAGTAAAATGAAGAAGCTCATTTAAATAGTAAATACAAAAAAGCGAACGAAATCAAAAATCATCATATCAAAGTGTAATATGATATAATAAGGAGTTTAAATCTGGTATGAGACAAAGATTTTCTCTATCTGTTCTTGTGGCAGCGGAGCTGAAACAGGCGAAACAGAGAAAATGTTTAGCTACACGTCCAGCAAGTGGCGTAGAGGTTGGTCAGGATCTATTAATTATCCATAGCCATTCACCACATTTGGATGACCCCTGTGTCAGCTGATGGAGGAATCCAGACAGTGTGTTGATTCAAACTGGATTTAAACAACATCAATGATGAATTCCCTCGGCAAGTAATATGGACGCATTCCAGCTGCTACAAGTTCAATATTCAGGCCACAGAAAGTATCGTGTCCAGGATTGCACTAATTTCCAATCAAAACTAGTGCAATCCCTCCACATTTCTTCTTACTGCGAATATATGGTCACACTGTGGTCCGGGAAGTGTGGCAACGTCTCGCTGCACTTCTCTGTGAACTACACTCGCTGTGTTCCCTCTGGTCTTAATCACCTCACCGAGCCCGTCCGTATTATTGCACCTCACATGCCCCCCAGTGATCGCTGGAACAGCTCCAGCAGCGAAACTCAGTCATTTCCTCCGTAGCTCCTCTAGGATTACAGGCTAATAAGTTTAACAAGCTGTTTGCCAAGCGTTCATTATTTACACTTATGGCCTTTTCAATTATAAAAGTCCAACAAAAGTTGCCCCAAGGTTCATCTTTTTGTTACAGTGTATAGATTTGATCCTGTTAGTGTTTGTTTCACATTGCAATAATGCTAAAACGGCCTGCTATACAAGATAAACTATGTCCTGTTGTCCTTACCAGCAGCCACCACTGACAGCACAAACAAAGAGGAAACTGAGCGGCATAACAGCTGTAACTTGAGGATAATAGGTGTGCTTGCTCAGTCAGGTTGCACACATTTTCTCCTGTGTGGAAACTGTGAAAGGCCAGACTATGTCACAATGTTAAATAGTTTAATTTCTGTCCAAAATAGCAGTTGTCGTTGTTGTTGTTGCTGCTGTTAACAGCTGCTCTGACACTAGCAGTACATTCAAGAACAGAAGAAAAAAAAAAAAAAACAGATGAAGAATGGTGAAGGGAGAGAGGCCAGAGAGATACACTGGAATTTTTTGTCCAAGAGATGAGCTGTCTGGAAGTTTTTTTGTTTTTTAAAAATTAGACACATTTTGTTGTCATTGGGGGTCACGAGAAATGATAGAGATTCAGTGCAGGTTGGGCTCAGGCAGATCCTCCACACACAGCTCAAGTAAACAGGGTGAACTGAATAGGACATGTTACTTGAAGCTAGTATGTGTTTTTCCTGTTGACTGAATAATTCCAGCCAGAAAGTTTGAGAAAATGAGACCAAATGGAGTCGGTTTCAAAGACACACTCCACAATGTCAGTGTGGGAATATTTTGGGATTAAGCCAAATATGCAAGGAGATCCCATTAGCACCAATGAGCCAGTGTGTTGGCTTTGTTCAGAAACAGTGGCAGTACAACTAACTTAAAAGCACTGAGTGACAAATGTCTAATATTTATTTGTATGCAACTCTAACAGACTGAACCAGCAAGTCCACTTTATTGCTTCAGGTGTGTGGTTGCTTTTTAGATTTTATTTATCATATGATAAAACTCTGTTATAGTCTATGCACTCCTGACAATAGACTAAGCCTAAGACTCTCCAAAATAAATCTTTGGTCCTACTGCCTATCACTGCTGTCTCATACTTGTCCCAAAATTATCTGGCAGTCTTCTTGTAATGTGAAAAAGGCAGAGACCAGTAATGCTGGTGAGCCCTGGCTATTGAAAGAGAACCATCACCGTCATCATCATCTAGGTGTCAGATTTTTTTTTTTAAACAAGCTGAGGTGTGCGTGTGTGTGTGTGTGGGACAGTTGGCCAAATGAAAGAATTTAAAATAATTGACACCCAAAAAAAGAAAGCACACAGACAAACAAAAACATGATGACATCTTCACAGTCAGGCTGACAGCAAGAGGTAAAAGGTACAGTAACAGTGTGTGTGTGTGTGTGTGTGTGTGTGTGTGTCTGTGTGTGAGAGCATGCATGTGTGCGCTCTGTGTGATCAAAGATAACAGCCGCATCACATTTGCGTGGCCTGTGCTGATTTGCATTTAGTGATTCACAAGGAGACAGATGGACAGATGATGACAGAGAGGGAGAAAAAGAAGAGGGGAGGAACAGGAGGAGGAAGGTACGGAGGAGAGGGAGTGAGACACAGAGAAAGAAGGGAGAGTAGTGACAAGCTGCTGTCCAGGGAAGCAATTAGATGAACTCGGCTACTGTCACTTAAGACAGGAAGACGGAGAACAAAAAGTGAAAAATAGAAAAAGAGCTGTGTTGAGTCTTATAATGATTCTGTTAGTTAGTCTTGTGTAGTCTTTTGAGAACAAGCCGAAAGACACACACAAACAGGCAGGCAGGGCATGCTACCAGCATGCCCTGCCTGCCCCCCCCCCCCAATGTTTCCCATCACTACACTGAGGATAAAGGCAAAAAGCCAAAAAATAATATTACCAAGGTGCATATCTTGAGCCAAATGCTTAGCTCCAATTACTAATACCCTAATATGAATAATTAATTTTTAATTAATAATAATTTTGTTGGTCTTGATAAGATGAAAGACAAAAATGTAGGAAAATTGCATCAAATTATCATCAAATTAGCCCTTTTTGTCATGTTTAGGTTTGTCTATTGCTTAGGTTTTATTAGTTATAATTTATATTCAGCCAAGTTCTTATCAAATCCTCAGTCAAAATAAGAAAATGTCAACATGATGACGCAAAAGAACTTAAATATCATTTACCATTCAATTGACTGACACGTGATATAAAAAAGGCTCATATATACAGTATGCTGCAGCACAACGCTTCACATTTTTGAAATTCATGGAAACAACTAACAGCAAAGCTAATCAACTTTCCATTCAGCAACATCATTACCAAGGAAAAACACCAACCAACAGCAACACAAAGACAGAGATATTAATCTCTTGGAGGAGTGGGGACAAATTAATGCAAGAGAAGAGATTATTGATGTAAATGCTGCCAGAAAAAAAGAAACAAAGCGGCAGTCGAAACAGGACAAAGAAAAGCTTAATGAGTGTTTTAATGGCAAGGTCACAGTGAAAAAGTGACGAATGGTGTTACTGCTGCAGGACAAGTCACTGAGTACACGCTGAGGCCTGTGTATTTTTGTATTTCATCCACACCGTTACACACTCATATAAAGCAGCGGGCCAATGAGCTTTTTGCCAGCATGTGCTGTCTTCATTACTGGACAGAGCAACAACAAGCACAAAGGCCCCCATTGAAAGGCAGGGATTCCCAGGATAACCCTTACTATTGTATTCCCAGATCCGTGGTTTCGCAGTGCTGCCGAATTAGTACACATACCTCCGGATCGGCGGCGTCATGTGGAAGCGACTGGCTTACTCTGGATGGTTTGTTGGATGGATGGATTGATGCCTGCAGATTCCTAACAGGCCCTTTACAGCTTCATCTGTCTGTCCGTGGGTGCATACGTAAATGCGTACATCTGTGTGCCTGCCGAGCTGCCTGTCTGCCATTCTGACTCTCTGGCTTAGGTTTCATTTCAGAGATGAGTTAAATTTTAGCAACAAGGACCTGAAACCAAACCAAAACAAGCCTCCAAGCATTTTCCATATTCAGTAAAAAGAAAAAAAAAGACAAGTTTGGCCAGAAGTCTTTCTGACCTGAAATTGTAATTATATCTGGAAACATAATAACTGGATCTTTTTCTCTTGAGAGGGGCAATATTGAGAAGCTACTTTTCTTTCTTCCGGTCTGTGCCCTGTCAAATTGACTGTGAATATAAATGATAAACAGTTTATTAAAAGTGATGACACAAATCATTATCTATATCATGTAGATATAGTTCATCAAAGACTGACTCAAAAATGACAAATAATGAAAGCTCATTGGGCTACGAATCTGCGTGGATTTTGTTTGCACTGTTCTGTTCAAGCAATGGAGCAATGTATTCAAATTAAGCAGGCACAGTGGACAGGCCAATTTAGCGATAAACACATCATCGTTTATCGAAAAGCCTCTGGCAACAGGTGAGTTGTAACATTTGGGATGTGAAGCCCACCATTTAAATTAAACACCAAATGAGCTGCTGTTTGAATGTGCCAAATTTACAGCCAGCTCATAATCTGCTTTGATGAGATTTTATCAAGCGCTGGCGATCCCACCAGATAGTAATGTAGGCATCGAGGCTGATAATAATGGAGGCTTAACTTTTAAATGCAGACTGTGGGCCAGCTAACAAGCTGCCGGTAAAGTGCTTCCAATTTGCCAATGGTGAGGAAAGGATGTAAGGGAGGAAAGGAAAGAAGTAAGAGAAAGAAGGACAGATGGAGAGGCTGGAGGCAGTAAGATGTGGGAGGGCGACAAAGATCAAAGGACATGAGAGGATTAGAGACTTTTTTTTAATGGGATATCTACACTATAATAAGTAGAAAAATTAGGAGAGCAGGAGAGGAAGGACAAGGTGTAAGTAATGATGTTAGAGGTACTCTCCTTATTGTGTGCGTCTGTGTGTTGGGAGGGTGGGTGTTTAAGGAAAAATCATCATTAGCCAAGGAGCTGAAGCAACAGCCCAAAGCAAAACCACAAATGGAGACACCGAGATACGCACACACACACACACACACACAAAAACTACTTGAAACACATCCAGGTCAGATAACTCATCCTGG
>VUQI01048828.1:0-16156 GCA_015106735.1 Paratilapia polleni | reverse complement strand
GCAATAGCCTTAGGCTGCTGGGGGCTTCCCATGATGCACTGAGCTCTTCCTCACTTCCTTTCACTCTCCATGTGTTTATACACCATTTGCATTTAATTATTAGCTATTATTAACCCTGTCTCTCTCCCATAGGTATGCCTTTTTTGTCCTGTCTCCCTCTGCTCTCTTCTGTTTCTCCTCACCCCCAACCAGTCGCGGCAGATGGCTGCCCCTCCCTGAGCCTGGTTCTGCCGGAGGGTTCTTCCTGTTAAAAGGGAGTTTTTCCTTCCCACTGTTGCCAAGTGCTTGCTCATAGGGGGTCGTCTGATTGTTGGGGTTTTCTGTCTAATATTGTAGGTTCTTTACCCTAAAATATAAAGCGCCTTGAGGCGACTGTTGTTGTGATTTGGCGCTATATAAATAAAATTGAATTGAATTGAATTGAATTTTAAAATGCCGATACCAATATATTGGCCAATGACTACTATTGGCCGATATATCGTCCCTACTGATCTATCTTTTTACAGAACCAAACTTATATCATACAAAGACATACTTCAAGGAGCTGTAACCCAATGTGACAGCCATGTTTCCCCTTGTCACATGCCCCACTGAACATTATGATGCTACTTTGCTTCCCTTTTTGTTTACCCCTGCTGCAGTTAGTACAAGCTCCTTTAAAATCATTGTTCAAGCAAGCTGGATCTTTTCTGTAGACTGTGAAGTAAACCCAGATTGCATATTAACACAAGTGAATTACTGTCATTACGGTTTTAAATTTGAAAGATATTTAACTGAGATGAGTTTGCAATTGTAATAATTCCAAATGGCCAGTGATTTCTAAGCTTAGTTTTGAGTAATTTTTTTCTGTTCCTCAGATCATCCTCATGGATATTAAAACATTAAATAAGACATACAATAAATACTAAAATTTAAATCAATAAGCTCCATTTCCACTTGTGACCCTTTCAAACTGAGGCAACCTCCATCTGCTGGAAGTCCCAGTCCATTGTGGATGTAAAATCATGTCTTGCTGTTTCCTCAAGAACCACTCAGTGGTATAAGTGTTTCCGCCGACCCCCATCTCAATGCTTTCTGAGATGCCCATCAACATTATCTCTGCAGCAGGCCAATTAGTTATCATCTGCCTTGTTTTCTTGGACTCAAACAGTGGGACGTCCTCTGATTCAATAAATGATTTTAATAATAGGCCTGCAATCACAGATGCTTCTAATTTTGAGCCTTATTTGATCCCTCAAATCAATTCAGTATGCTGACAATACACCATAACTGATAACCACTTTGTAAACTATCTACGGTTTACAAATAAAATCATCATATAATTGACTGAGGACATAAAATTGTGCTTCAGAGTTTGAATATCCACCTACATTTTGCATGTAGATTTGAAAAAAACAAAAAACTAAAAAAAAATTAGGAAGCCCAGACCATAACTGCAAATAAAAAGAAAGCTTTGATCTCATGGCTTCAGTTTTTTGACGATGTAGGACACTATGCTGAGTGCTGAGTGTGTTTTTTCAGATCCCTTACTTTCTAAGTGCAAAATAGCTAGAAGTGTAGCACCAATGACAGATAGAAAAAATGGTTTTCGCATAACAATGCACTTGGCTTCCTTATTGACAACAAGGCAAACGCAGTCATGAAGTAAGACATTAAAATAGTCAATCGCAAAAAAGTACATGGGCACAAGATCAAAGAAAACCTCTTGGTTAAACCACAACATCCCTGTAATCCGCTAACTGCATGCAGAGCAAAAATGAAAAAAAAGAAAACAAAAAAGAATACACGCACTTCACAGACTTTCACACATTATCTGTGTGATGCTGAGCCCAAAGCTCAGAGCAAAAGTACTTAAAGTTGTATACTGATGGACTGGATAGGCCCATTCCTGTTCGCTGTGTCAAGTCATTATAGTGCACCATGTCATTAGCTGCTGGTATAATCATCAACTGAAGCTAACAAGAAACATTGCAAAGGTGAAAGTGAGATGCTTACAACATTGTAGAGGAAGCTTTTTCTTCCTTTCCTTTTGGCACTCAATGTGTCTTTGTCATTTCCTTTGACTACTTCATGAGTGTATGGGTTTTTTTTTAATGTGTGGCTTTATGTGAATAATTAGCGCATGAAATCCTGCGGTCACAGTGATCTTAAACTTTGGCCATCACTGTTTAATCAGTTCATCCTCGAGTCCAAGTGAACATTTGCTCCAGATGTAATGAAATTCCGTCCAGGCATTTGTAGGATAACATATTTACATGAATGGAACGGATATGGGTCAAAGTGACATTGATCTTTAAACTCCAAGATCTAATTATTAATCTAATTCAAACTACTCTAATCCAAGTATAGATCCTTGCAAATTTGAAAAAATAAAAAAATAAAATCTTTAAACCATTCCTGAGATACAAAAAGTTATGAGGTCACAGTGACCTTAAACAGTAACCTTTGACCACTATAATCTACTCACTTCACCCTTGACTCTAACTGAATCTTTGTTCCAAATTTAAAGAAACTCACTTCCCATGTTTAAGACATATCAGGTTCATGAGAATGTGACAAACAGAGATGTATGCATACTGGCGACGGCTTGACAGAGAATATAGGCATAAAAATAGAAGAGTAGTAACAAAAACTGAAAAAAATACATGCTTAAAAAGTGTATGGAGTAATGAGTGTTTTTTTTTTTTTATTTGTAGAATGCATAAAAAAAAATCTACTTTTGTATTCCCTAAGTAGTCCTTGCTTCATGCCACACCACAAACATCCACTAGATGCCCTCAGTCGTCTCTCTTCCTGGTTATGGCCACATGACTTTCACACCCATCTCACCTGTTCCCAACCAGCCAATCAATGTTTGTACCTGCCATCTTGCCATGGTTCTTTTGTGATCATCACTTGCAAAACATGCAAATCCAGAGACAAGTGCTAACAGAAACATTACATATAGGAATATAGTAGAAGCCGCCAAGAATAAAGGGATAAATCTGATCTATCCGCAATCTGCTAAGGAGAATTTGAGATTTTTTGAATGTAACGATTTCCAGCAGATGGCAGTAATGCCAGTGGCTGTAAAACTTTAAAGAAGAAAAAGAATTGTGCTTTGTCAAAATGTCACTCAGACTTGTATCATCCTAGCTTCTGACTGTTCCACATTTGCTGCTGATTTACAGTTATTCCTGTTTTCTAATACCTGGTTACCTGCTGCCAACCTGCCTGTAAGCGTCTATCCAATATTATAAAGTAATCCTCTAAACGGTTTCTGTCTGCTAATTCTGTCTGTCTTTGGGTCTTCCTTCCAGCTGATGCAACTAGACAATACTCTGAATTAGGCAATAAATTAGGTTAACTTGTAGAAATTGCTAACGTGGTTAGGAATGCTAACATCCTACTCCAATGTAAATCTCGTCATTTCTTATTTCAGTTTACTGCATTTTTGGCTCTATATACTCAGCCTGGATTGTCAAGGGGGCATAATTAAAAACACCTTTTTGTTTCTCATTTTTGTTCATCTTAAATTCTTTTAAATTTCTTTTTTGAACAAGTGAACAAAAGGGTAATAAATATACAATCAACTCATAAAAGAAAGAATGTCAGTAAGAAGTTTAAAACTTGGCTCGTTTGAAGACAATTCACAGCTCATTGTCTTTGAACTTTTATAAAAGAACAATGACAAGGCTAGTAGTGACTCCAGAAAAGGGCAAAGCAAGACAAGCGAGTCTTCAGGAAGAATATTTATGCTAGCTTAATGCTAATATTATCTGGCAAGCAATTACATCTGTATTCAAAATGGATAACATAGCTAGCATAGCAATAATTGTCAATGACAAAGACTTGCTGGTGCTTTGATCACATGAAGAATGAAGAATATCATACTCTAGTCTTGACTCACTTCACAAATAAATAACAAATATCAGTATATCATATATAGGAAATATGAAGGAAATACACGATGACTGGTGCATTTAAATTGTTTACAGATATTTAGAAATTCTATGAAGAAATGATATATCTAACATATAATCTCTCTCTCTCTCTGGATAGAGAGATGGATAGATGTAAATGGTTCTTTTCAATATCTTCAATATAAGATACCCTTTCCATCATTGCAAGTCTGAAATCAGACGTCAAGAGGCCGATTTCATTGCAGTCAGTGAGGGAGGGAAGGAGTGTTTGTGTGTGTGTGTGTGTGTGTGTGTGTGTGTGTGTGATAGAGAGAGAGAGAGAGAGAGATGGGGGGGGTGAAGGGGGTTCATTAAAGCCCCTGGTTTAAGCCCAGCCCATTCTGGATATGTAAATGTCTGAGGCACAGAGAAAAACACAGCAAGAAAAAAGCAGGGAGGGAGCAGCGTGAACAAGTGAGTGAGCGATCAAGGGAAAGAGAGCAAGAGAGTGAGGGAAAGAGAGCGAGCACTCTGAATTGTGAGTGGCTTACGACACTCAGTGAACAGAAGGTGCTTCTGCATGCGCTGTCAGTGTACTGGTCTGCTGCAAGGGATTGCGCGCTCCTTTGCTTCCCACATTTACCGCCCCTGCCTGCCTACCAGCACCAGCCTTCAGCAGCCTCTTCCAGCTGGCTGAGAAGACACCCAGAGAGCGAGGGAGTAAACGAAACCTGCAAGCCACAGGGGATGCGAGCGGCTACTAAACCAATATGAGCCACTCAGATGACGAGGAATACTGTTAACCCAAGAAAACTGTGAACAGGGTTCACCTCTTTAAATCCTGTTTTTTTTTTTCCTTGTGTCCGTCACTGAAATCATGATTAAGTGCTTGAATGGATTTAAACCTTACAAGTCAGTGATTTCTTCAAGCGATGGACGATAACACATTTTGACAGATCTGCTGAAACTTAAGCAGGGAAGAAAGGAGGAAAGAACAAGGCAGATAATTAAAAAAAAAAAAAAAAGATTCTTGCTTATTTTTTTCTTTCTCTGGTTATCTCTTCTTCCCTCTGATCATTGCAGCAGAGGACTGCGGAGGAGCAGAAGAGACAGAGCTCATGCATGCAGACAGGGGTACTTGCACTTCCTACCATCTCGCTGAAAGCTACTTGGATTCCTTCTCTTTCTGGCTCTTTCACTTGAAGAGAACTAAGACATTGTAAGCCTGCCAAGGATCTGGTGTCCACTGAAAAGAGAGAAGGGAGGGGGGGAGAATTTGTACCACAGTGGGGTCTTTTTTAGATTCGCACATAATTAGTGTTGGGGCACAAAGCGAGATGCTGAATGGAGATTGTCAGCTTTTGAATAGGGGTGAGTAGGAATCTTTTCGAATAAGATTGATCAGCGAGGACAGTTTGATTTTCCATCCCCTCTACTCTCCACCCACTGCTTGATATATAACGTAAGGAAAAAGACTTTTTTTTGGCATTTCTGACAAAGATTCTCTTGGACTTATCAGAAATACTATCACTGTCTGCAGCTGAAATACTAAGAATGAGAAAGCTTATTAAATGAATTTAATATGATGTGATAAATATGATCTGATAGGTGCAAAACCAATATCCAGAGTGGTTCAATGGACATTTTCTCCCTGACATCCCTGGATATTTATGCTAATGGATTTCCTTCTAATTGGACTGTACTTAAAGTGGCCACTGAAGAAGCCCCCTGGGTTGATACTGTGTTCATTGGGCATTTTTCTAAGAACTGTTCCCTTGGTAGAGGGGGTTTGTCCAAGGTTGTGCCGCTGCGACAGCAAGCTGCTGTACTGCGAGGGGCTCAACCTCACAGACATTCCCCGCAATCTGAGCAGTGCCATGGGCCTGTCCATGAGAGAGAACAACTTAACCGAGCTGCGTGAAGGCCAACTGGCTGGTCTGTCACAGCTCACCTGGCTCTACTTAGATCACAACAACATTGACATTGTAGAGGAGGGTGCATTTGACAAGCTGAGACGAGTCAAGGATTTAGACCTGAGCAACAACCGGATTGAGAGTCTGCCAAACGGTACCTTTAGGCCCCTCCCAAACCTCCGTATCTTGGACCTCTCATACAACAGGCTGCAGGCACTAGAGCCTGACCTGTTTCACGGCCTTAGAAAGCTCACCAATTTGCATTTGCGCTACAATGCTCTCAAATTTGTGCCAGTGCGGATTTTTCAGGACTGCAGGAGCATGCAGTTTCTGGACTTGGGATACAACCAACTGCAGAGCCTGGCACGAAACTCCTTCGCTGGCCTCTTTAAGTTGACTGAGTTGCATCTTGAGCACAATGAGCTAGTGAAAGTCAACCTAGCCCACTTCCCACGCCTCATCGCTTTACGTACTCTGTACATGCACAACAATCATGCCACTATTGTTGTCAATACACTAGACTGGACATGGCATTTTTTAGAGAAGATTGACCTGTCAGCAAATGAAATCGAGTACATTGAGCCACATGTTTTTGAGAGTACACCAAACCTCAAGGTACTGATGCTAGACTCGAATCGTTTGACCTCTGTGGACCAGCGCATCCTGGATTCGTGGTCATCTCTGGACAGCATTACCCTGGCAGGGAATGACTGGGAGTGCAGTCGCAATGTGTGTGCCTTGGCCTCTTGGCTGAGTGCCTTCCGAGGCCAGCGTGACAATTCCCTGCTGTGTTCAAGCCCTGACACAGCACAGGGTGAGGATGTGTTGGATGCCGTCTATGCTTTTCAGCTATGTGAGGATCCCCCAGTAGAGGTAACCACAGCAGGCCTGTATGCCTCCACAAGGGATCTGGCCCAAGGTGGCTCTGTGTTTCTGGGCCCATTTACTCCCAACCCTTATGAGGGTGAGGGTAGTGAAGTGGTCACAAATTCTTTCACTGTCACAGTGGGCCATGATGACCTGGAGAGCACCATGCAGATCCACAAGGTGGTCACAGGCACCATGGCACTCATCTTCTCCTTTCTCATCATAGTGCTCATGCTGTATGTGGCATGGAAGTGCTTTCCAGCTGGAATAAGGCAATTGAGGCAGTGCTTCAGCAGTCAGCGCCGTAAGCAGAAGCAAAAGCAAAGCATGCAGCAGATGGCTGCAATTTCTACACCAGAGTACTATGTTGACTATAAACCTAACCATATTGAGGGAGCTTTGGTAATCATCAATGAATATGGCTCTTGCACTTGCCAACAACAACCTTCTCGGGAATGTGAAGTGTGACCCTGCTTTTTGAGTAAGTCTTTACCTGTGATTATCTGGATATACAGTAAATTCCTTTTTGGATACACTGGGGAGGGGGACAGAAGGAATAATTAAATCTTTTGGACGCTTTTTTACAAAGCATTTCACTGTGATGTGGAAGAAGTGTGCTTCATGTGGCTGACTATTCTGTGGTGGATTTACTGCTACTGCTATCTGCTGCTGATCTGAAGTCACAGGGCATAATCGTCATGGGACTCTTGGACCTGTTGATGTTCTATCAAAAAGAGAGAGGAATACAGCACTGAGGCTTTTCTCTCATGGATGGATATTTGAGCTTTAATGTGTCTTTCTATTTCAGGACATTTAATTATTGTTTAAAAATAAACTGGGGACACATGAAAGAAAAAAAGAAACCATTTGTATTATGGTACACACAATATTTGACAAGCATTTAAAATATTAAGAAACACATTTAAGTTTAATTAAAAATGTACAAATAAAACTGTGTAAAATATGTTAAGAAGAAGTGCAAGTGTGGACAACAATGAAAAAAAGATAATCTATTTCTTTTGTAAACTACAAAAAAATGTTTAAATAAATGAATTGCTATTCACAGAAACTCATTTGTACGTGAGAAGCCTGTCAGAGAGGATGAATGACAATAGATGCAGTCTTTGCGCTCGTGGACTGTAGAGCCATGACTCTGCAGTGCATCGAATCCCCCCCGAAAAATTAAAAAAATAAAAAAATTAATAAGATGAAATACAAAAAAAGAAAAAAGAAAAAAAGGGGCAGAGGGATATCTGCATCTCATCTCCAATGTAAAATCCATGGTCTGAGTTTTAGACCTCTTCTCAGATTTAATCACATTTTATTTTTCATTCATTGTGTTGACTTTCTATCAATGTAGTTTCTTTCCCCTTTCCCATTGCCTGTCTGTGAATAGATTAAAATTATCTACTTCATCCTTTATCAGTAATCATATTTTCATTTAAAAATATCACAATATTTGTGCTCCATCCAAGTAAAGAAAGCAGAGTGTAAAAGATCTAAAGCTATGCCTCTCATTGCTTCTCACCTTTCGGCTGTCGCAGAGGAGTGTTGCCTCCTCTTACTGAATCAAGCACACCAAAGCCAACAATCATTAAACCATCTATAGGAAAATCAAAATACAAAATACTGTTCAAGTAGTATCAGCACCACTGAAGAAATTATTCACCAGCTTCAAGAAGTTTGCACATATTCGTCACTTTGTTTTCATGTGATGTAAAATGTGTGTTGAATACAAGGCCATTTACAGGTGTGTATATATCCTTCTCCCTTTGGTGTTTATTGTGTAAATTAGCGCACTGACAGATGTTGTGTTTCCTGGGTCCTTTGACATGAACAGTATGTTGTGTGAGAGAGAGATGGAGGATCACAATGACTGCAGAAAGAGGGAACAGACTGCTCTCTAGTGTGCATATTCTCATACCGTGGCAGCATTTTACCAATTGTGCACCATGTTCTGAAAAATTCCACAACGGGGGCAACATCAATATACTGATTTTACAGCAGCTTTTTTCTGAGGAAAAAAAAAAGATCAATTTGCATTATTTTTTGTGTTATTTTGCGATAAATAAGATAATGTTTACAACTTGTAAGTCATCAGGAATAAAAATGTTTTAAGAACTCACTGACAATCATTACATAATAAGTTTATATTTTTTTAAAATCTATAATTCAGTAACCTTGTGAGATGGTGTTTTGCTGTTCTTTGAACCACATGCAGTAAGTGGTACAAAAAAATGAGATGTTTTTGGTGTATTTCAAATTGGTGGATCTTGTTGAGGGTGATAAAGGCCTGGGAGTAAACCCAGCTTGAGAAGAAGTGCAGAGGATTTAAGGTCCCTTAAGCAATAAAATGTCTGAAAAAAAGAGAAAGAAAAAAAGATTTTGCAGAGGGTGAGGATTAAATTTAATTGAACTGTGCTACTACTTATTGGTTCTAAGATGAAATATTTTGAAGGGAAAATTGAGTGGCTGGTAAAAAGTGCAAATATTTTGAAACTATATTGTTAAAATATTTCATGGACTGGACATATTGATTCATTATATTTGTATTAATTCTTGCAATCTCAAGATCGCCAAAATGCTAGTCGGACATTGAGCCACAGAATATATATACTGAAACACCTTCTTTTCCTCCCACAGCTCCCAGGTAACATCCCATCACATAGAAATCATTCTAATTAATGTGAAGGACATTAAGGAATTCAGTGTTTTGCACTAAAATGAATTAATTCTCCCCTTCTACAGGTAACACAAGTGGCAGTAAAAATATAAGTTGTAATATTAGTAGATGGAAAAATATGTTCTATCACAAAAGTCTTCTTTCAAAATTCCATAATTAATTAATTAATTAATAACAAATTATTCAAACTAGATATTTTTTGTATCTTCACATATATCAGTTCCAAATTTTATTTTAGTTTTAATCTGAAAATGACCTCAAGAAACAACACATCTTTAACATCAAACCAATGTCTGAGGAAAACATCCCAAGGAGGGTGAAAAATAACAATAGTGCAGTATGACCACTTAGCAAAAGCTACATTTTGTGGTCAAAATGCAATGCAATGGCCACAGTGTACTTTAGTGTGTTTGACTAGTTGATTCAACCTCTGGGGTCTCTCCAATTGTCAGTGAAAGGAAAACAAATACCTTTGTTTGTCACCTGAGGCCTTGGGCTACAATTTAAGTTCTTATGTGAGTGTTCTGAGAGATTAATAAAATCATATAAATAGAAATAGAAATTATGTTTATATTTTTGAATACTGATAGCATGGCAAGGCATTACATCAGTGAATTTATACAACTTTTATGTAGTTCGACCAGTAAAAGGAAAAACAGTAGCCAAGACCCCAGACATTTAACTTTAGGGAACAACTTAGTTAACAGTCTGAATGCAGCGTTAAACCAACAAAAGTACTTAAATTTGCAGTTATTTGTCAGTAGTAGACATGGTTTAGGGACTGATCATCGCTTAAAGTTGCCATGTGGCATTTATGATCTGTTTCTTTTTTATGGTAGCAAATGCATCCCAACTGAAAACTCAGCACAGCTGGAAATCATAACCTGTCATATCACGTGAATGCAAATGAGTGCTCTACGTAAGGCAGGATATCATGACAGTGACAGAGATTTGTTTTATTCTGTTCATCTTCATACCCTGTCCAGAATTCTCCTCGCCTTCGAGTACTTCACAGCCCCTTAAACAGGCAACTGCAGGGTAAATTGAGGTTGTGAAGCTTCATTTATATAAATATTGGATGATGCCTGGCTTAGAGACCAGTACTGGCACCACTACTGATTTCATTTAACTACTTTTTTAAACAAGCAACCAGGGCAAAAGGTGATGGAGAATGGCACTGATTATTTTAAAAGGCACTGAGTCCTGAGGACTGATGTTAAACCACTTTAGACTTCTTTTTATTCCTACTCACCTTTACCTTAACTCTCTCTCTCTCTCTCTGTGTATGTGTCTGTAAGACATCAATTCATCTAACTGACAACAGATCAAATCTCTGCTTGACCTAAGCCTGGGGTGATAATTCTCTGAAGGGAGATATGTGCTCTCAGAGAGCATCCATTATGAGTGCCTTGATTGATGATGCTCAGTAAAAATCAATACAGATAAGTGGTAACCAAAATGATCACAGTGATAACAAATGTATTCATCTCATCCTCATTTTGAAAGTGTAAACTGATGGTTGGAGATGATATGTTTTAGTTACACAGAAATCCATAACTGATCTGGAAAATAATAAGTGCTTCACATGTCAGTCAGAAGAAAAGTGTGGGACTGTTCTTTTGCTTAAGGGCAGTAAGGTAGGACAGCATCACATTGTAGAGCTGCTGCTGTTTGGCAGTCAGAGGATATATGATAGCTGTATTCCCAGCTCACAAGCTAATAGGTCTGAATCTATTGTTTTGTAGCTTATGTGTGCAAATTCAAGCATGTTGTGTGTGCATAACAGACTTGGGAACCATTGGGTGCCTAGGGATTTGTTGTAGGCCAACAACAAGACTAATGCTTAGATGAAAAGTCCCAAAGGAATGAAGAGCAAAGGTCAAAACAACGAAATTTGGATATTCTGACATGGTTTGCAAAAAGTGAGACACTAGGTACATAAGGTCAGGGTAAGAGCTAAAGGTCAAACACTAACAATACAGAGACCCTGCAGACTCAGATTGTAGATGTTTTAGCCAGACTATACGGCAAGCATTTAGAACCAGGCTTATCAGAGTCTTGAGTCTTGTTAAAACAGCAGCTTGATTAAGAAAGCCACCAAACGTGATTGGTATCACAAAAACAAGAATAACACATACCAAAACGGAGTATGCATATTTATGTCAGAGTTTCAGCATGTAGGGCCTGTGCAGTGGTGTGAGTGACATCACATCACTCTATAGACCTTTAGGAGTTTGCATCCCCACGTGCAGCAACATGGGACCTTAGGGACACAAGCACATCTTAAAAAAAAAAGAATTAACCTAGCTTCCTGTGAGGGGTATTGATCGGGCAACATTCTGCCATCTCACTGGGACTGAGACCGTGCTGCATAATAAATGCTAAACACCCCCTCATAACTGTATGCAGAGCTAAATCATGGGTGGCAGCATGTACTGCAGTGGGCTGTAAGGAGCTGGTGATGACTAATGACAATGTGTGGGTGGCTTTGTACTGATTCTTTTATAACAGGTGGGTTATCAGGATCAATATTCTAATAATCATCAACATTATCTTGGAATCCAAATCCTCTGACACACCATTTTCTCTCTCATTGTACATCCCCTTCTCTCCCTCCTTTTTAATCCTGAGGCTGTGATTGGTGTAAGTGTGATTCTACAGCACGGAATTCACTGATAGCCACTATCAAAATCCTAGTGTTTATATAACCTGCATGTACAAGCTGGGGATTAATTGAAAGAGGACATTAAAAGGGAATTTAACACACACACACACACACAAACACACACATTATACAGAGAGATTTCTCTGACGAATAATACATTTAGATACGAAAGTAAAGGAAGCTTATAATTTAATTCCAGACCTTTTCTTATGAGTGTGGAACAAACTGTCAAAATAATAACTTTGCTAAAACAGACAAGGGTCCAATAGGGCACAGTAATTACATTCATTACTCAGGCTAACTCTCCAGGCAGCATATAGCTCTCTCTGCCCACTGCTTCATTTACATGCACCACACTGTAGCAACACTGAATTAATAATAATGACTGAAGAGTCATTATTCTTACCTATATATGGAAGAGCTGTGGTACTCTGAAGGTAAAACTAGTTAGAGAATGGGGGCAAGGTTGGCAGGTAAATATTCATTACACTGACTCAGAGGATGGGAGATTATTATTATTATTATTATTATTATCATTATTGCATTGTTTTGAAGTTAACGTACATGCCATGGCAAAGTTGGATTAGCCTATGCTAATGTTTTGTCTTGCATTTAACTTAAAACACCAGGGTCAGTCAGTGTGATAATACATGGCAACAGCTGGGCCTGCATCTGGGGCTCCATGTAACCTGTATAATGGCAGATGTGGGTCAGTGCCTAATATTCAGAGTATTACGGTGGCTGAGCGAAAAAAAAGCTTTATCCAGGACTGAAAGCAGGATTTCCTATTCATTTATCATTGTTATTTATACCTTTACAGATAGATAGTGGTACAGCTGATGGGATATAAAACAAATCCAAGGCTAAAATATTTATACCTCACGTTGTCTGTAATGCATTGTCTGTTATATACTTTTAATCCAGTTCTGTTCCTCTCATGTCAATGACATACACATTCTCCTATTGAATTAGATGCTTGGAGACGTATCTAAAACTTACATTTAAACATCTATCCAAGTGGAAATTAATAAAATACATGGTCCTACAGGTGCACTGATATTATTCTGTGCAACAAACAGCAAATTAAACCGTATTTAAGGGATATACTTAAAGGTTACAGTAGCAAAAAAATCTCTCAGACACATTTAAGTAGAACAAACACTTTCTGTTACAAATAGTTGCTCTAGAGGACATATCTGTTCAATCACTGACCAGCATGACCATGAAATAGATTAACAAGGAAAGCATGAGAAGGAAACTGTGCAAAGTGTATGTCCAAAAAGTACACAAAACTAGTTTTTATTTCAAAGCAGCAATCATGACTTTGATAGCTACTTTTTGAAATTTCTTAATTTCAATACTGGAAGTTATGAAAAAAACTGATGCTAGAACATGGAACTAAATTCTTATTTTTGTTTATTTACTTCTTTTTATTAAATTAAAAAAAAGACAGACTTTTTTCAGATTATTGCTATGTAGATTTTAAACACCTTTGGAGGGACACTGTAAAATAAATTTTCAATTCTAAAAATAAATAATTTTTAAATGTTTTTTGACGCAACAGAAAATGACAAAATGTGCTCAGAAATGTGCATATACCTCCACCAAGATGCATTTAATGTTCAGTATACTGTAGTGCACTAATGTATTGTGCAGACAAGACAGCCCCGAAAATTAACATTTCCAGCACCAGAATAGATATATACATATATATATAATATGAGTTTCTCCATCAATATCTAAGTATTCCAAGAGTGCTGTTTTAGGGATATATTTACACTAAAGGACAACTGTAGTTTTATTTAAATGTTTCCATGAACAGTAAAGACCATCTACTAGCATGCCTGCCATATCTTTGCCATTTATTCTCTTGCTATCAGCACCCTGAAACCAAGAAAATGGTGGACAAGCTTAAACACAAACATAAGTGATAATGCAGCTTAGTTGTACAGGTATGCAATTTTTAAGAGAAAATGTTATTCTTGAAGTCTTCTGTTCAAAATGTCACATTTCTCTTCTGTCTTTTTATTTTTACCCTCAACGCCTTAGAGAGCTCTCATGATCTTGGCATGATAATGCCATGAATTTTCAACACCAGACCCTAGATGTCAGAGGCTGGAATAAGACAGCTTCCATCTTTCACTCCTTGAGGTGGTTCCAATCAGTGGCACCTAATCTGGAGCTCTTGATTCTAAATTTGTGTATTGAAGGTGTGAAAAATGTAGGGATGTGCTAACTGCTTCAGTGACTGATCTTCACTTATCACAATAAAATTTCAATTTTATGGGTTTTGTTATGAGTATGCAAACTTTATTAGTAGGCAATGTTGCAGAGGGGATCAAGTATTTGTGTGTCTCAATAAGTGAAAAAGCCAATAACTGCTAAATTGTAGTTAACTTTAAATTTAAAAAGCTAGAGGATAAAATTATAATGTTAAAAAAAAGTGTTATGCTTCTGTTATGCCTTTCTAATATAGAATGGTATTCTGTTTATCTGAATCTTGTGCAGTTTAATATGAATTATAAATTTAAAGCCTTAAAATGTACAGATTACCTTAAACCTAAATGTCATCCAGGCTGTCATTTAAAGGAGGCTGGCCTTTTCAGCAGCTACAAATTAAGCTCCCTAAGTAAATGTTTAGATTCATCATGTTAGATGTGGGTGAAATCAGATATAGAAAGAATTCAAAGAAAAGCAAACAAAACAAAATTAATTAAATGCATATTGGGAACTAACTTTAAAACAAAGTCTTTTTGTCTTCTTATTTGATGACCACATACTTTGTTTCCAAGCAGAATATCATCAGCTCAGCATATTCACTCTTTATGCTAAATAAGTAATCACAACAATTGCATCATGTTTCATAATTCATAGACCAACGCAAATAAAACCCAAATAAAAAAATCCCCAACAAATCTTTGACTATGTTTTTCAGATGCCTGGCAAGACCATAAGAGCTTCCTTTGAATATAAAGTTAACACGAGTTAAGGGAAGTAAAAATAGACAGCATTTATCATTTCCCATTTATCTGATCTGTGTCAGGATGAATAAATGCTTTTCTACCCACTCTCTTTGCTCCCTCTCTTTTCCCTATCTTTGAGGGCAGATTGGCATCTCTCCAGTAGCCAATGAGATTGGCTGCATAAATGGAATTGCCCCATTCTCCAAGTGTCAGCTGAGAAAAAGGGAATGTGCTCACTGTTTACAAAACCATTGTGCTAAAATGCATCCCTGGTGCAACAAGTACTTAAGATGCAATTTTGGTAAACATTCTCACTGTGACACTCAGTGCATACAAGCAAATCCAGCCCAGAGGCTTCACCATAAATACAAGAGATGGACTTACCTGTTATATTAAATGCAGGCAGAAGAGAAGTGGATCCAAAAAGGAGGCCATGAGAGAGAGAGATAGAGAGAGAGAGAGAGAGAGAGAGAGCAATGTTAAAATATCTGCATCTGCATTCGAAACTCTGAACAGGTTAGTTGCAATATCCTTACACTCAAAGGTAAAGAAGCATTCAACCAACTGAGGATCAGAGACAAACAGACACCGTAAGAGTGCAACAGATTGCAGTGAGATCAGACAGCCGAGTGAAATGGCATGTTTGCATTACTGCAGTACCACAGTTAAACTGACGGTGCGTTTAATTTCTAACTTGTGAAAGTCATTGTACTTGACGGCAAGAAGAGGAAGAACAGAAAGACAGCCTTTTATTGGATTGACAAACAGCTGTGATGGCCAGCAGTGACACTGGTATCCTATTCTGCCAACCTTGCGGCACACTACTACAAGTCTATATAAGTTTAGAACACAAAATGTTTCTGTGCAGTCTAACAGTGTTTTACAAACCAATGTGTGGCTTGATCACAATATTACCACTGGGTTGGCTTGTTAGCACTGCTAACTGCCACTAGACACATGTTTGATGCTTTTTTTTTAATAATGATTTGCATGATACGTACAGTACATCCTAGAGAATCCACCTCTCTCAGGTGCCTCAGTGTGCTTAGGTGTTACCAAAAGGCATATTTATACTGTTAGATGGTTGGGAAGTAAATGTATTTACCTAAAACACTGTCCTTCAATACTACTGTGAAGTTCTTGTTTCTTTTCTTCTTTTTTTTTTTTTTTTTTATACTAAATGC
>VUQI01048826.1:0-12027 GCA_015106735.1 Paratilapia polleni | reverse complement strand
TGGTAGTCCTTCATCCACACCTTGATCGACCTAGCTGTGTGGCATGGAGCATTGTCCTGCTGGAAAAACCAATCCTCAGAGTTGGGGAACATTGTCCGAGCAGAAGGCAGCAAGTTTTCTTCCAGGATAACCTTGTACGTGGCTTGATTCATGCGTCCTTTGCAAAGACGAATCTGCCCGACTCCAGCCTTACAGAAGCATCCCCAGATCATCACCGATCCTCCACCAAATTTCACAGTGGGTGCGAGACATTGTGGCTTGTAGGCCTCTCCAGGTCTCTGTCTAACCATTAGACGACCAGCTGTTGGACAAAGCTGGAAATTAGACTCATCAGAGAAGCTGACTTTACTCCAGTCCGCTATGGTCCAATCCTTATGGTCTTTTGCAAACTTCAGCCTGGCTCTTCGCATGAATCAAGCCACACACACACACATACATATATACATATATACGTGTGTGTGTGTGTGTTTCCTTCTTCCTTACTGTTAAATATTAATGTATATTTAGTTGGCTACTAGTAAAACCTTATTTACAAAAAAGAAGAAGAAAATAAATCCTTTATACAGTCCTACAAGTTGTTGGGTCCTGTAGTCTCTATAACCTTTGGGAGAATTTTTTCCATGTCATGTGAATAATAAGTAAATAACACATTTAATTTTATATGAATTCACCAAATCATGTTTCACTTATTCAGGTGGTCGTCTACAAAATCCTCTACATTGTCCTCTTCCTCTTCTGTGTTGTTCTTTACCAGGTTAGTAACTGTAATGCTCTTTTGCACACTACATATGGTATACTTATGCAATTATATTGGTGTAAAAATGGACTATTATGTATACATTTATTCACTGTGTGCTGTATACTGTTAACAGTATACAGTATTATATATATAGTAAAGTAGATGAAAGAGGGAAATGGGATTTTGAAATGGGTCACTAAGTGGAAAGGAAATCCACTTTTATAGTTAAAATGTTGTTGCAGAACGCATAAAGCAGCTATATTTTAGGTTCACCTTACACTGTAATGTGTTGACTCCTAAACTAACATCAGTGAACAGTTCAGCTGTTGTTTGTGCATGAAATGTTCGGAGCAGGTGTAGAACTTATATAAAATCTGGAAACACTCACAAAAACAGACTGTGTACTCTTCATCTATACTCTTTTCCAGTTAAAAGTATTGATTATGACTAATAAGCACATACACAGCCATTTTTTGCTCCAGTTTTGCTGTTTTTCTCTTCCCCATATTATGTTTCTGCTGACCTTTTAGAAAGAAGGTAGGCACTTACAGGAAGGCCTAATGGCTGCGGAGATGACATGTCTATTTGGACAACATCAGCAGCACCCTGGTGTTTTACATACCATGCAGTTAGTTAGCAATAAACTGACATTCATGATGCTGAAGATGTTATTTAGCTTCTCTGTTCTGAGCTGTGTTCTAATATTTTATATAATACTCAATAATTCCAAAAGTTATGGGAAGAAAAATCAAATTTCTTTCGATCAAACAGTGGAATAACTTGTGAAAATTTCTTGAAGCCAGCTTTTGTGAATATCTGAAAGGAAAGGTGGTGTACATACTCTTTATTTTCTCTCCCCTCAGATCCGTTATGACGTGTGGCGTCGACTCCTGAAGACGTTCTGGGCAGTGGTGGTCGGTTACTCCATGGTGGTGCTGATAGCCATCTACATGTACCAGTTCAGAAGTGTGTCTGGGCTGTTCAGACAGATCATGGGCATGTCAGAGGAAGGGTCAGTCTCATGTATTGCCTAAGTTTGTGAATTGTAACTCATTTAATTAATATTTTTTGTTAGTTTTAGGAGCCTTTTTGATATAAAGCAAGAAGATTCTTTGTATCTGGTAAATTTTTCAGAACTTTATAGTAGGCTTGGCCTCTTTTCATAAAGTTATATGTTTCCTCCTGTGTGATTCTCCAGTCTTCGTGACCTAGGTTTGGAAAGGTACGACACAGTGGAGCTGTTTGCACGTATTCTGCTTCCTGCTACGTTCCTTTTGGCTTGTATCCTCCAGCTGCATTATTTCAACTCTGACTTTCTGACTCTCACTGACCTGGACAACGTACCTGTCAGAGAGACTTCCAGGTGAGACAGCAGGAATGTGTACATGGAGGGATCTTACTCAAAACAAGATTCTGTCATTTGACATAAATATGAACAAGGAGATTTCTCATATCAAAGAAACTGAAGAAGCAGATGTTTTATTTATTTATTTATTTTTTTGGGTTGAGTTGAGGGAAATATTGATAACAAGCCATATGCAATTCTTAAGTTCTGGGTGACTGTTAAACATACGTCATACTGTATCTCTGTATATGTCTCATCTGTCCTTTTCTTCATCCAGAGAGGAGGAGCTCAGGAATTCAGTCAATGAGATATCTGACATGTAAGCACAGCATTTATTCTTTTATGAACGTCTTATTGCACTCATATTTCAGACGCTCTGATACTTTGTGTAAAGATCCATCATTGTTTGAACAGACTGAAATGAGCTTTCCTTATGTGGTGAAAACAATAGATTACATTTCGGTTATATAAAAATAATTAAAGCCAGGCAATGATAAAATTGTCATCGGTTGCCCGTTGAGGTAAACAAAATATTAGAAACACTCACAATATTCAAATTTCTTCCCAGCATTAAAGAAAACATTCAAAAGTTCCAGAAAAGGTAAGGCTCTTCATTGGTGTTTTTAAATTTAATGGATCGGTATTAGTGTTTTCATACTGTATTATCTTTATTTGGAATATAATGTGTTTGGATAATCTGTTACTGCCCATACCTGGATGTACCAACCTATGCCAGCCTGTAAAACTGTCCTTAAATCTGTCACTGAACTCCTGAAGTTTCTGTTAGTCAGGTTTTCTTTTAAATGAAACATACATACTGTGGTTGGCAGGCTTGTGAAGGAGCAGATGGGAAATGGTAAAAGTCAGGAGACTCTGGCCAGCATTGGACAGCAAACCTCTTCAGAGAAAGGAGCGGAGGAGCAGGAAGAGACAACAGGAGAAGGTACCTGGGAAAATTAATGAATATGGCATTATATAACAACAGAATGTCCAACAACGTTTTTCATTTATGTTTATAAGCTGGCAAAGATTGATGTTTCTTTGGTAGAATTTGGCTATTTAAACTTTAAAACTCTTTGCCTTCCTGGCAGTTTATAATATTTTACTTTTAACTGAAAGATTTGGAGTCTGTTCACATTGTGTTATATTTCCTCTTCAGATAACAGGGATACACTGTTACTGTCTGGGGCTGCAGCAGTGATATAATCCAATGTTAATGATTAAAATTATGTGTCATGCCCTTTCCTACATTTGGTGCCATCTCTTCCTCTCAGAAACTGTGCAAAGCAGTAGTGAGGACAAGTGGATTGTGATTGTGGACCGGGCGAGCCTGCTGCTCATCCAGGCTCTGTCAGGTCTTCGAAGGCTCCAGGAGCTGGGGTGGAGGCTGATGGAGCTCCACAGCCTCAAAATTGTGTCCTCTGGCATCATCTGGGTGTCACTGCAAGAGGTGGGATGTTAGATCTGATCATGTGTACATAAAATCTATAGGTGTGGTCATACAAATTGTTAAAAAAAATGCCAAAAAAATACTGATTTACTTGTGTTGTTTTGATGATCATTAAAAAGGTTTATTTGTCATTATCTACACCTTTTCTTCTTCTTGTAATCACCCAATATAAGACAAGGAATGGTAATAATAAAATAATTATACATTCAAATGTACAAATTATACACAAAGAAATGATGTTTTAATGTATTTTAGAAACAACTTTCTTTTTCCCAGGTTTCGCTGATGAACCTGCTTTTCCTGGTTCTGTGGGTGTTTGCACTCCCGTTCCCACGGTTACGACCCTTGGCATCCAGCATCTCTGCTGTGTGGGCATGCGTCATGGTGGTGTGCAAGATGTTTTACCAGCTCAAAGTCATCAAACCTCTTGATTATTCCTCCAACTGCACTGCTGTGAGTCTGCTGTATTTATATGTCATATTTGTGCTTGTATTCTGTAGTAGTCACCTCACAGCAGGTTCAGGGTTCAAAACTGTTGGTGCATGTTAACTTAATTTGGGATTCAAAATTTGCCATAGGTGTGGATGGTGAGCTTGAATGGTCTCTCTGTTAGGCCTGTGATGGACTGACAACCTGCCCAAGGTGTAGCTCAGTGTCAGCCGGGATAGGCTCCAACCCCTCTGCAACCCTAGCTGTATAAGTGTTTAAAGAAAATGGATGTATAATCAGTAACCAGTAGCATATATCACCACAACCCTTTAACTAATCTTTTGCGTTTTTTCATGTAGTATGCACAAACATTACAAACTTATGTCATATGGTCCTGGTATCATCTTTTGTACTGAGGCACAAACAGGCTTTGATAATGATTATGATTCCTCTGTTCAGGGCTTACTTCCCTCCAACAGCTCAGGCCTGGATGATGGAGCAGAGCTGAGGGGAAACATGGTGGAGCTCCTGCGGAAGTCTGTTCTCTACATCGAGCCCATTGACCCCGTCTATTGGTGTGGAGCACTGCGCAAGTGTGAGGGCAGGATCCTCCCCTGTCTAAGGGTGAGATGATACATGTCCAAGGCTGGTGTCTGGAAAAAAATTATGACATTTCTTTGCTTTGCTTTTGCATCCTAACAAGTACATGCAACCAACATTTAGATAGAAGTGCAAATGCTAATACCTTTAATAGCTTTGTGAAAGCAGATTACTAGTTATGAAGCTTCATTAGACTAAAGAGCTCATGAAATTTAGATTTCACAGTTACTTGTAGTAGTTTTAATTAGAGAAAAAAAAGTTTGATTGTGTACCTTTTAAAACAGTGTTAATACAGTATACTCGTTTTTTTTTTTACTGTGTGGTAGAATCACTTGATGGTCCTGGGGCTGCTGGTGTTCGAGGCCACAATCCACCGCCACCAGCTCTACTTCCGTCTCCACAACAGCCTGAAGCCTCCACCCTTCAGCATTATCTTCCATGGCATTACCAGGCAGCACCTGGATCACGGCATCCTGCCATGCATCAAGTACTTCATCAACTTCTTTTTCTACAAATTTGGACTCGAGGTACTTTTTAAGGGCTGAACTGTGTGTTTCTACATCTGTTTAATTCAATCTGAATGTATCTGACTTCTTTACTACGCCCATACTGATTCTTAGATCAGTTTAATCGTGGCAGTCAACGTGATTGGTCAGAGGATGGATTTCTACGCTCTGCTACATTCCTGCGCCTTATTGGCTGTCCTGTCACGGCGACGCAGGAAGGCGATTGGGGAAGTTTGGGCTAAATACTGCGTCTTTACAGCAGGTCTCATGGTGCTGCAGTACCTGCTCTGCATCGGCATCCCTCCTGCTCTCTGTGTTGGTATGGAAATTTTTCACAATTTGTAGCATTTTTGTATCCATATCCTGAAAAAAGAAAATATAAACTCCCGGTGTTCAATTTGGCCACTGGTAATTTTTCAAATATTCATAAAATACTGGCTGCAGATAACCACTTTCACATTCCACGAGCAATAGTGTTTTATTATCTATTTAAAAATGTTAATGTTAAAAATAACAACAGAAGCCCATTATCGTTTCTGAGGGCCTAATGTGAGATTTTCTAAGATAAAATATAAAAGTATATAAATGAAAAATATCATTCTTTGCTCTTCTCTTCATTTTGTTGGCAGATTACCCCTGGAGAACAGCTGTTCACCCTTTGTCCTCTAATGTGATTAAGTGGTTTTACCTGCCTGACTTTGCCATGAGCCCCAATCCCTTATTCATATTCTGTGAGTTGATCTTCCTATTTTCATATTTCTCCCTTTGTTGCTCCCTTTGTTTCCCCTTCTGTAATTCCTCACGTCCATAAAAATTTCTTTTGACTCCCATCTCTATCCTTTTCTCTTTACAGATGACTACCTCCTGCTGCTCTGCTCGTCTCTGCAGTGGCAGGTGTTTGAGGAGGAGAACCGAGCAGCGGTGCGCCTGCTGGCTGGAGACAATGTTGAGATCAGCCGCAGTTTGGATCCTTGCTCCTTCAACCAGTTCATACCTGTTGACAACTTCCTTCACTGCAGGTCAGAAATTCCAGCCTTTTGGCTTCAGTTTTTTACGTTCTTTTTTCCCATTTTCTAGAGGAATGACTTGTGAATGTTTTACATTAAGATTACCTACACATCTTCCATTTTCATATGTCTCTAAATTCTAGTAGGGTTGATGTGTGATTTTCTTTTTTCATGGCTGTCAAAGTATACATGTCATTTTATTGTTTGGTTTATTTTCTTCTTATCTTTAACGTGACTCGCCCTCACACTCTCTTCCAACATTCATTTCAGGAGCTTTTGTTAATGGGTTTTATTTTAGTCTTCATCAGATTTCTTGTTGTCCACAGAACACTGTGTATTCTTCTGAAAAATGTCAAACAAAACCAACATTTTCCATATGAGACATGTGGAATTAGTAATGCATATACAATTGTACATTAAAATAAAAAAGGTTGGCTGGCTGCCAGCTGTCATTTTACATTTCTACATTAATATAACATTGTTTTTTTGTTTTGCCCTTCCTTTAGTCTGTTATAGCATTTTTTTATGCATGTCAAACATTTACAAAGTTACAAAAGTCAAAACAGAAGTCTTTTCAGATCATGCCCACCCACAATAAAAACAATACTGAGTATTCATTACATGCACACACATCAAAAAATGGAAAATGAAGTGTTCAGGATGTGTAAGAAGAAAATGTTCAGTCCTCCCACCCACTTGTGGCCATCTTGCAGTTTTATAAAAAAAGAAGTTGCAAAAAACTATACATGTAGTTAAAAGCAGTAAGTGATTTTAGCTCAAAGCTCAACCGTCCTTCCCCCAGTCTCCTTTATACTGTAAACGGGTAACATTGAGGGATTACAAACAAAAAGAAAAGAAACAATTATCTGATCTCTTGCCTGAATTTGCTGATTATGTTGGGCATGAAGAACATGCTGAGATTGGACTGAACTCTTTGTACTGCTTCCCTCTTCGAACAAGCTCAAATTTCATCTAAAATGATCGTCACTGTCTTGCTCCACTCCTTCCTCTGACATCCACCCTTCCTGCTCTGCTTCTCAGATTGTTTCAATCCATCCTTCAACCCACCCCTGTCACCTGTGCACTCTAAACTGGCGTATATTGATTTCATCAAATCATTAGCAACGAGTGCACGTGGCTCCATAGTGTAGTTTGAGACCAAGAGGAGACACAAATCCCTGGGAGAGTTGCATCAGGAAGGGCATATTTTTATCAAATAAATGTGCCCTTTTGCATATTATGTCAAATATGCAGATCCATCTGCGGGGTGACTCCTTGTGAATAAGGTAGTAGTGAAAAGAAGCTTTATTAGCAACAAGCAGTTGTTGTATATAAGAAATGACACCTGTGCTGTAATTGTGCACAGATGACAAAGGGTAAGTTGATGGAAACAATCTGAGAGGCAGTGGAGACAGAGACATTCATGGCACTTTCATAATTAACATAGACTGTACAGACAGTACAGACATCTTTTGAATAAAGATAGTAATATTTCCTGAAACAAACTGTACGTATTTACATAAAAAAAATAAACCAACCCATTTCCCTGATGAACATTTGAGTTATTTGGATTCGCAGATGCCTGATCCCCTGATCAGATTAACATTCACCACTTCCTCCTTTAAAATCACATCTGCCAACTTAAGAAATAAGGCCTTTGGCACACATGAACTTTGGACAATGCTGGAAGAATAAGGTCAGGGCATTGTCCTTACATGTGTCACACATCAGGAGATAGTTCACATCAGAGCCATTCTTACTTTTGGAAATACTCTCTCATTTAGTTAAGGGAGCGGCCAGCATAGTGTGCGCAGAAGCCAGGACGCATGATGTCGACTCACTTTAAATTCACCAAACAGAGTTTGTACTAGGCAGCTGGCAGGTTAAAGACCACTGATTGTCTGTTATGACTGAAAAAAGATGGAAAGCACACTCTTATTTTTACACATCCTAACACCAAGTAATGTTCTGTCAGGTTGATGTGGGTGAGTGATGTCAGTCGTGACCAGAGGGAGCAACCGAGGCCTCACTTCCATATGAAAGCCCTGTTTACTGAAGAGCTTATGATTTTTATTAAACATACAAACACACAAAAACAAAATGCGAGTCAATGACTCCTCCCCTATCTGGTCACATCCACGCATTTATTCATTGTAGTATGTCTATTATTACCAACCTTGCTTAGACCTGTACTGTTCCTATGCTAAATCGCAGTAATTTTATAAGGGTCTATTAAATATCCTTGTTTGCCTGGTCTGTTGAAAAGCCTGGGTTCATATTTATGATCTGTAATGAAATTAATGCCACTTTCCCCCGGACCACTGTATTCTCACAGGTTTTGTGAAAATCTGTATTGAAGAATCTCACGCTACAAAATCTGCAATTTCCCCAGCCAAATTTGTGTACCACTCTGGATAGATATATTGGCAAATAACTTGCAATGAGACAACTGTCTAAAAGTCCATAAATCCCAGTTTCCAAAGTGTCAGGCTGCACTTTAGAGACCTGTAGTATAGCTAGAGGGCATGAAGAAAGTGTTCAGGTACATCAGTAGAACTGCACTGGTAGAATATGGAGATGAATGTGCAAACTGTGGTGGGCAAGCAGAAAGCCATCTTCCCATTACTTTACTTCTTACATTACTTACATTACTTCTCCATTACTTATTTTTGGCACATTACTTTATCACAGAGTTAAAAGTCATCATTATGACCCCGCTCTGTTTCACTTTTTCTGTGCACCTGTGGTATCTCCCAGGTGCTAAGAGTAGTGCACAGATAGAGTCTGAGCTCCAGGACACAGCAGTTCCTGATCAAGAATGGATGTTATATTGTCACCAGTTATGTGTGCCAAAAAGAAATACACCATGGCACGATATCAGCACATCAGATGGTTCACTTGAAGGAGCTATACAGTCAAACATATGTACAGTATGAGTACTTGCCGATGCACCTCATAGTCTTTAGGAGCGGAAAGGACCTTGTCATCAACTGTTTCTTTGTTCTTAGTGGATCGTTCCATCTCAAATCATCATGGGCCTTCAGCTCAACCATCTTCGATGTGCCTAAAGATTTTATGGTCCAAAGTTTGGATGTATACAGTGATTGCTGTGAAATTTTAGCTTCATATTATCGAATACTTTTCAAGATATATATTTTTTGAAAATGGTCCATCGACCCACTCCCAGCATGTTTGCACTTTAAAATCTGAGGCAATGTTTGAACATGAATATCTCATAAACTCTTAGAGATAAAAGCCTGACATTTCCACTGGCCTTTCTTACTATAAAAATGAATCAGGATCTGTAATTTGGGACAAATACATCAAAAAATGTCTGAGTATTGGCTAGTTAAAATATGAAAAAAAAAATTAAAGTTGTCCTGTAAAGTCCCATATACACTAATAAAAAAACTTCACATTGCAAAAGACAATTAGTGCCAATATCTGAATGGTATATAGTTGTATTTAACAATAATGCAAAATAAAACACGTAGAATACTTTTAATGAAATTCTTATAAAAATCACAAAAATTAAGAAAATACTATTTTCATTCAGCTTTCACGCTGGATTGGGCAAATATGACAAGTTGTACCACAAAAACAAAAATATCAGTAGATAGTCTAATCCGAGTAGAACAAAATTATGGAGTTTTCAGATGGTACTCTAATTATAACTGAGAAAATAATTTGTTAAATATATGCATATTTTTCATTTTCGAAACCTACTCCTACCTAACCTAACCTACCTACCTACGATTTCAAGACCTACTGCCCTGTCTTAGAACTCAGGTTAAGTTTAAACTACTGTATACAAGAAACATTAAAAATGCAACAATGTAGCAGTTTCAGATATATATTACAATTCTTGCAGCATTCATTCCGGCAGTCAGCATCCTAATCACCTGATCCCTGTTTGACGTGGCAGTAATGGCATTAGAGTTAGGGTGGGGTTAGGGGTTAGGATCTTATATCGGACTACTGATCGTGCCATGTGGACACAGCAACTTGGCTCATGTGAAATGAGTTACTAATCCCTTTTTCATTACTCTTTATTTTTTTTGTTATATTTATTTTTATGTATGAAACATCTGTACTTGTTGAGTACTTACAGGTGTATAAAACTTACCTTCATGGTGTAATTTTCACATCATTTCATAATGAAGTGTAGATGTAGAGCCTGTAGGATAAACATTATGCATGATGTAGACTATTGTCTCCCTTACTGTTTTTGGGTCCAATTCAAAACTCTTTGATCTGTCCCTGACTATTCTGTCCCTTTTTTTTTTTTTTTTAAATCTAATCCTACCTGATAATTGTAAATTAATCTAAGCCTATTTTTATCCACTCCTACACCACCCTATTTAAAAATCTATCCTTCATTTCCTTTTCCTTTACTACTTTCTACTCCTGTAAGCACCCTTGACCTATACCACACAACTCACACTGTTGCCACAAAAATTCACTCTGTAGCTACAGAAGTCACTCTCTTTCCACATAGGTCACTCTCAGGCCACACAAATCTCACCTTCACAAATAGATCCAGCTATGCATGTACTCTCTCTGTGAATCTCCAAACATGTGACAAATCAGAAGTCTATAGCAAGATGTAAGAAAATTTAAATAGTTTATAACTGATTGGAGTTGTTGGTCATTATGTTTTTTTGTGTGTATTGTAAGTCAAACAACCACTACCACCAAAAAAAGCACTTTCCTTGGAAGTGGCTGAGGTGGTGTTTAATGTTTTCTGAATTGTTAAAATAGAGTGCTCTAAACCCATTGAAGATCTCTTCTGCAAAACCTAAAATACATTCTCACTAAAACATATTTTAAAAACGCTGACATTTATCACGTTAAACCCCCAAAATAGCACTACGAGCCTGTAAATGAGCATAACGTGCACTTTAATGATAAACCTTTTTCTTTCTTTTAATGTAAATACAGAGAAAGATACCACCATTTGAATAATTTTTGAAGGTTTAGATTTATACTTACAGATTTTTTGATAGCAACGCAAGGAATGTTTTGCTTTATTTTTAAATGGAAAATGTCCGTCTCTGTTTTGTCCTTAGGTGCTATCTCGACATGGTGAAGGTGTTTGTTTTCAGCTATTTCTTCTGGCTGGTGCTTTGCCTCATTTTCATCACTGGCACCACACGGATCAATATCTTCTGTCTCGGCTACCTGGTGGCCTGTTTCTACTTTATGTTGTTTGGAGGCAGCGTGCTAATGCAGCCAGTCAGATACATCCTGCGACTGTGGGACTGGCTCATTGGGTACACCTGCTTTGTGATCGCCATGAAGAACCTGCTGTCTGTAAGTTACCGCACCATAAAGAAGTTCAGAAGTCGTGTACAGAATAATTTAAGACATGCTTCAAGCTTTTTAACATTGCTCTATACTAGCCTCTTTTTTGCCTTTCTTTCAGCTTGGTTCTTGTGCCTACCTGGACAGCCTGGTGAAGAACAGCTGCTGGTTAATTCAGGCTTTTAGCATGTTCTGCACCATCAAAGGTTATGATGTCCGTAAGTGTCTGTAACTAGGATACCTGTGGTTTGTGTTAGGAGCAAAAGAATGTACCAGAATTTCTGATGTATATATATATATATATATATATATATACAGCTCCGGAAAAAATTAAGAGACCACTGCAAAATTACCAGTTTCTCTGATTTTGCTATTTATAGGTATATGTTTGAGTAAAATGAACATTTTTGTTTTATTCTATAAACTACTGACAACATAACTCCCAAATTCCAAATACAAATATTTTCATTTAGAGCATTTATTTGCAGAAAATTAAAAATGGTCAAAATGTTTTCAGACCTCAAATAATGCAAAAAAAAACAAGTTCATATTCATTTTTAAACAACACATTACTAATGTTTTAACTTAGGAAGTGTTCAGAAATCTATATTTGGTGGAATAAACCTGATTTGCAATCACAGCTTTCA
>VUQI01048816.1:0-12601 GCA_015106735.1 Paratilapia polleni | reverse complement strand
TATTTGTGGGTACTCCCTAATCACAACTTATCAAGTGTCTCAATGTAGATCACTTGTTGCTATAGTGGAATTAAACCCTTAACGTACACTTTCCCCACTTAATTTTTAAGCAGATTTAACATGGTCAAAATCCTCTTATTCCTCAATGACTGACAGTACCAGCTTATTCCAACTTCTCATAAAATCTATGGTGATTACAATTAAAAAAAAAAAAAAAAACTGAACAAGGTTTGGTATGCTGCTCCCAGGTGGTGTGTTACTAACCATCCAGAGAATGGATCCAGACGGTTGCTCCACCTGATGTGAGCCACTCCACCTTGCTTTCACCGTAGCAAGACCAAAGTCCCCAATTTTTACTGTTAGCCCTTCGTGCAAGAAGATGTCTGCACTGCTGTCAAGGAATCACAGCTAAAACACACTGAGGAAAGACACATCCTGTACACTATGAGGATTAGAGAGGACATTAAGTGCTTTTATTTTAATTATTATAGACTGAAAAATCAATAGAAAGGATACTGTTTGACTTCATGTCACGGTGAATAATGTTCTTTGCATGAAGATAGCTAAAAATGAGGGGGAAATTATTATATCTCAGCTACTTTTATATGGTTTTTTAGAGAGAAGCAGCATTCTGTACAACTTACTCCATGCCCTGAGCGGTCTGCCTGGCAATATCTATGAGCTGGATCATCTTGAAATTTGTCTCCAGGACATGAATGTGTTTGTAGAGGCTGCTACCCTCACACCACTGGGTCACAATGGCCAGGTTGTCCTTAGTCATGTAGCCCATGAACAACAGGATGTTGACATGTCGTGTTTTCCTGTTACCAGAGGCAGAGGGGAAGAGGAAATCAGCATATCACAGATAAGACAAAAGTTAGCAATGAAGATGATTCAATGAGAATCCAACAATGTGCAATATAAAAACATCTGAAAATCTTTGCTGGAAAGAAATTTTTTTTTTTAATATAATTTCTTACCTGAGGACTGCCACTTCATTTCTGAATGCCTGAAACTGCTCTGGTGTAGGGTCTGTTACCTTTAAAATCTTCACTGCTACATCACCTACAACAAAAATACTAAATGATTAGTCACTCGTGAAATTCACAAAACTTGTATGACCAGCAATTCTGCATGCACACTGAACATTTTTTATTTTTTTCTGTCGGGTAACTCACTACAAATCTTAAACGTGATATGAATGTGATGTGAACACATTCCTACCGTGCCATTTTCCTTTGTATACAGTTCCAAAGGAGCCAGAACCGATGCGGGACTGCAGATAGACCTCGCTGGCTTCAATCTCCCAGTAGTAACTGGAGTCCCGCTTATCCCGAGGCCTCTGATAAACAGAAAGTCAAAAAGATGCAACTGATGTCACACAAACTAGACATAAGCTTTTATCATAAGGCATTATTCTGAAGGACAGACTGCATCAAGGTGTCTGGTATTATTTACTGTACTTACAATGTACAAGACCAAAAACACAGAACTTACTATTATATTTTTCTCCTGAGTGTTGAAGGATGGGGCCCTCTCTCGCTGGGCAGGTGCAGGAGTTTTGGCTTGGGACTGGCTCCAGCCTGTAGGACTCTGGTTGGGTGAACTCCCCGCTTCAGGAATACAAAACAAAAGAGAATACAAAACAAAAAAGAATATAAAAATTAAGGATGGAAGACATAACCTGTGTCCATACAGATACATCTTACTAATCAAGGTCATTCATTTCACATAAAAGCAGTCCAACCTTTCTGTGCAAAATGTTACGGTGCTCAGTGACCATATCGACAAAACACTAGGGGGAGTGGGGGAATGGCCAGATATTCAATCAGTCAAAATAAGATCTGAACTATTTCTTTTGCACAATCAAAATGGGAAATTGTGTTTAAAGTGAGGAAGAAGGCACAAAAGTATATGACGTGACACTAATGAAATGCAGAGTATGCACTTACCCGAGTCATGATCGCGCATTGCATCCTAAAGAGACAAAAGACCACAGGCAGAGTTTTTGTTAGCTTGTGCAAACACCAAGCCTCATGCTGTGCTGTCACTCATGGTTTAACTGTAGATCTAAGATGTGAATGCAGATAGTCTGTTTGCAAGGCATGCCATTGAGACTGCGCACAGACACTCTGCTTTCTAACCTTTTCTGGACTCTCAGGTGAGGCCTCAACAAAAGACTGGGAGAAGGGCACAATACCTACTTTCCTCTTCAGCCAGAATCTATGGCACCAGGAGCTGGGGGAGGTATTCAGGCAGTCTAGCTACTCCCCAGAAGGGTACAATACAACAGGCCAGTGAGGAGACAGGAAGGAAAGGGACAGAGCAAAGGAAAGTGAGGAAAGAACAAAGAAAGTGGATTTCCAGGTTTCACCTGGACAGAAATTGGGGAAACACTCTATAAAGCATTCAAAACTAGGGGCTGATTATGCAAGAACAGTAGCTGCAATAAAGCAGAAGCTAGAACTAACCAGGGGGAAGTCAAATGTCACAGATATTAAAAATTGCTAAAATAAGATGCCACTGGGTGGAATAAAAAAATGTTTAAAAAAAACAGACTCAACCATTCTAAGTGGATTGCTTAACACACAGGTAGATAAGAAGCAGGAAAAAAGAAAGATGAAGATAGTTGGAATGCCTAAGATGCAAGTAGGAGGGCAAGAACACTTGCAAGCATGAGATATTTTAGGAGTGGCTGTCTGAACCTACAGGAGTACCCAAGGGGCCCATATGGTGTGTAGTTACCTCGATCATGCTGCTGTCCACAGGCAGAGTGGTGCTAACCATGTGGACATTTGGTGTGGAAGTGGAGCGCTGCCTCTGGGAGAGGCCGCCACCAGTGGGTGGTGTGTAGTTGAAGGCATGAGGGGTGGAATATCGGTAGGCCGAGCTGTGAGGGAGAACAAGGTTTAAATATTAAGAATGAGCTGGCGTTTGTGTCACTGCTTCAGATGGCACAAACCACTGACATTTAACAGAAACACAAACTGAATTCTGTAACTTCTTTAAAATTTGGGCCAGCCTGGGTGTGGTTATAGTTAGTGCAGGGGCTTTCTGGTTTCATTTCTGTCATTTTTTTCTCCCTTTCCCAATTCCCAACTCCCATTTTTTTCTGTTATGCCATCAGCAGATGCCTAACATACAAAGTCCTATACAGTATACCATACTGTAACCACAACAACAACATCAACAACATAATAAAGGGGAATTTAAAAAAAAAAAAAAAAAATCTACAGGGAAGTAACTGTTGGCCAATTTCATTGTGGCCATCTCCTCATGCCATTTTTGGCAAACTTGAAATTGCAGAGGTATTTTGTCCTTGATGTTTGCCAAGATCAGCATTAGCTCAGTTGAAGAGAACAAAGCTCACCAATACCCAAACGATACAAATGCTGGTCTGACTTGAGATGTTCACTTGCAGGCAAAACATATGATTTGAACCCAAGTTAAAATATCCACAAATATATAAACACATCTTGTGCACAATATGCATAAAAGAAACTTTCCGTTTGGAACTTATTAAAGTGTCTTGGTACACCTACTGTTACTGGACCAGCTGTAATGTACTGTAGCTGCTGGTTAAAATGGGGAGCGCAGAACCCCAGCTGAATGACGTATATAAACAGAGATCATATTATATCACACCCACAAACATGGAGAGCACTTCTTGAGAACAATCCCCTTTTTGGCAATATCCAGCTATGTTTCAAAACAGCATTGGGGAATGCTCTATGTGGAACAACTTGATACTTTGTAAGTGCTAATTTGGCAGCTCAGAGTGCTTTTTAGCCATTTTAAGAGCTACTGAAACAACAGATTCTTTTCACACGGCGCTACTTCAGCCCTTGGACTGGTAAGCCCTCATAAAGCCGAGGACGTCATTCAAAAACAGGATTTAATGTAATTAAGATTACCGTTCTGGTAGAAATAAGAACATCACTACAACTGTGATTATTTACAGTACAGTCATCCAACACAACCACCACAAAATTTTCATAATAATTTCAGTATTTTCTTTTTGTATTTGTCATCCAATTGCAAGTAGCACCCTGCACTATTAACTCTCCCTGCAATATCCAACTATGATCCATGAAAAAACACTAGACAAGAAGATCACCTTTAAACAACACATATGCATCAGAGCCTTTACACTTTCTCTTTTTAAAGGTTCCCTTTGGGTTTTGTTTACTTCTGTTAGTGCTATACAGCTGTTTACATGGGTGAGTCCCCATTTTGTTCTCAGTCACACACACGGACACAAATGCACACTGATGACATGATACACATGCCTGCCAGTGGATTCACACTATTCAAGTGATCGACAGGTGGTAACATGCACAAAGGAGGTAGGATTTTAACTACTTTTTTTTTTTTTTTTTAAATGCTTTGTCAGTGTTTTTAAGGGTGTAAAACACATTAAAACATTTCTTAGAGCCCTTTTAAAAAAAAAGGAAGTTGCTTCAGTCTGCTTCCCTCTGGTCACAAAAGAGCAGGTTCATCTAAAGCATGTTGCTGCCGTGTCCATATACTTTGAATTTTATCTATGCATGTACATGAAATATTCAAAAAAATAACATGAGTACAGGTTATCCATAGACTGAAGACAGAGACTCACCTTGGAAACCGTGTTAAAGACTCTCTCATACGCCGGGACGAAGGTGGTGGAACGGACGGGGGATTGCTCTCACCAGGTGTTTGACACAGCCTGACAGAAACAAAGTTTACTAACTAGTTCCTGAGAATGTGTGAGTGTTTAATCAAGTAAAAGTTGACAGCTACACAGTACAGTGGTTGTAAGGGGAAACAGCTCATTTCTTCAGCGTCACTGATACAGATCTCTAAAAGATTAACTACAGCTTGCATGCAAAATACAAATAACTGAGCACAAATATGCAAAGCTGTGTATTTGAGCTTAGACCTGCACATAAGAACTGTACCATCAGTGAAACCTGTTTTTCCTTTTGATCCTGGCAGCACGTTAGATCCTACCTTAGATTTGATCATCAAAATTCTATGCAGAGAACATGTTTAGGATGGCAAGTGTATCTTTCAGTTCTATTTATAAAAGTAATTATTTATGATGTAATGTTCAAAAATACTGTTAGAGAACCTACTGACAAGTTATTTAATGACTTTTAATACTCTCTTATACTTACAGGAGTTGTCTGATATTGATCCAGTCCACACACATCGTGGGCACTTTGGTGCTGCAATGCTCATGGAATTTGTAGCCACACGTTTGGCAACGAAAGCCATTCAAAAGAAACTTCTGGCAAATATCGCAGAATGCTAGTTTCAGATATGTTTTCCGAACCTGAAAAGGACAGAAATAAATATTCATTTATTTCTTTAGCAGTGACACTTTCTTGGGAGCTGAGGATACTGTGAATGTTTTTGGGTACTCACAAAATTATGCGTCGTCAAGGGGACATGATCTAAAACCTCGACCTGCAGCTCTTCCCCAATCAGTGAAGTGGAATCAGTATTCCAATCCATCCGTAATTTTTTACTGAGGAAAAAACAAAAATACCAAAAAAAAAAAAAAACATTCATTTTTCTCTTGTCTGGTAAGACATGAGGTGTTTCACATGCCATATGCAGTTTTGTACTTCTGAAGCCTTATTTGAAGTCTGAAAAAAAAAAAATCAAGGTAGTGAAATTTTCTGAGGCACCAGTATGTCATGATTCACCTTTTGTGGAAATCAACTCACCACAGTGCGTTGCTGGTTTGGGAGGTAGACGCGGATAGTGCTGTTAGCCTTGGAGTCGGGCATCTTGCTGTCATCTGAGGAGCGACGCTGGCAGGGATAGCCCTGGACCATGGTCGGAGAGAGGCAGGGGCCCTCAAACGGAGAGTCCTTCATTCCGAAGCCATTGCTCGGGGTCTTCCACGCTCCCTGAAGGTGCGCCATTAGTAAAGCCAAGTGCTTACAATAGTCTGAAATTTAAAAAAAAAAATTTAATAGATTAGTTTTTGATCTTTGTAAAAAGACAGTGAAAAAGTGTAAAAGAACAGTCTGCAAAATAAAATATATCTCATAAACATAAATGTTTTTCATTATTAAAAAAAAATAAATAAATAGTTGAACTTGATCATCAATCTTTCTGAAAGGATTAATCTTAAAATTGCTATTCCCTGTCAAAATCAAAACATTCAGCCAGGCACTTTTAACAAGTCTATTTAAAAGTTTTTTTAATACTAAAAAACAAAACAAACAAAAAAAAAGCAAAACAAAAAAACAACCATGGTTGGCATTATTTGTGCATGCCAGCTACAACTGAATCTAACAGTCACAGTTTTTCACAGTAGGAAAAAAAGTACCACAACAAAGACAAATTTGGTTAATGGCACTGACAACTTCTTTGCTGTAATCGCAGACTTTTGAGATTATGGCAAGATTAGGCCCATTGCTGATATGAAGGGTGTCAAAGTCGGATGCCTAAAAGTGTGACAGGAAATGTTAACAACCTTTATGTTATCATCTATTTAGTGGTTCTTTGAGTTACAGAAAACCGCATTTTGATTTAAAAAAAAAAAAAAAATTGTATGGATTAGTTGACTTGACTTTTCATTATTTTAAAGTGAACAGCATGAAATGTAAGACAAACTAAAACTCAACTAAAGCCAGGAAAAATCTCTGGCCTCCATAGGGGTCTTTCATGTTACTTACTGTATATGTTTTCAACATAATCTTTTGTCAAGCTTCGCAATGTTTCCACACAGGATCAATTTAAACAAATAAATGTAGAATGAATAACTTTAAAAAAAATACTGGTTAACTAAAGAAAAAACGGTACGGCTCATGTCAGCTAGGTTGTAAGGACTAATCTTAAGTCCTTACAACTCACAGTGCATGTACCCATCACAAACTAATAGCCTACTGCCCCTGTTCTGCTTTGTTGTCAATACAAACTGCAAGACTTTACACAGGTCATCACATTTAACAGGTACACTTTCACCCTAATTATCTGTGCCTTTACTTAAACAAAATCCCGTTATCACTGAAGAGATGATTTACTGGAGTTATTGGTTAGCTGTCACAGCAGGTACACTGGTTTGTCAGCAATACAGAAAAGCAGGAACTTGCAGAACTCTGGGTCGGCCACCTTCCCCACCATGCTGCTGGAACTGTGCCCAAAACAAGTGCTGTCCTCAATCCAGAAAAAGAGACTCAATAGAAAGGATGTTTGCTATATCAAAAATAATTTGACTTTACTCCAATCAGCTTAGATCCGTTCCTCACAACAGGTCAGTCTAACTAACACAGCCATATTTACAAGCCCACATCAGTGGTGCATCCACAAAGATTCTGTGACAAGTCTTCAAAGTCGTAAATGTAGGTGAGAGCAATGTCAGCAAGTTAACATTATTTGTGGGTGTTAGGTAGAGGGGGAGGGGGGGTCATTCAACTTTTGAGTTTTGAACTTTGTCGGTCAGTTCCAATTATATAAAACGCATTACCAAAAAGAAGGTACAGCTACAACCGAAATGCGTGAGTGCTTTGTTCAGCTATAGCAGCTACTAGAAGTTACGTGTTTTATAAGGCCTCGTAGATCCAGTTATAACTATGAAATTGCCTGAAGGCCGTCAGACGCGGACTATATCGTTAAACTTCACTGCACGGCTCTGTTCGCCCTCCATTCAATTTTCACTTGTTCAAACGATGCATTTCTTGGTAACGTGAGTCGTGGTGAAGCGGTTTAACTAAAGAGTTAGCACGTCAAACACGATTCAAAGAGTAGCAATGCTAGGGGCCAGTGGCCTGTATATGCTCACCAAGAGAAGTTAAAAAAGTTGTGCTCCGCCATAACTTCAGGAAAAAGTGGCGTCGGTGACATCATCATATTTGCAACGCATTCAAAGAAAAGAGGAATAAATCCAGGTCGGTAAAGATCCGGAGACTGTATCAAATAATCCCGTATCCGGTAAATGTTGCATAAATGTAAGACGTGAAGGTCATACGCGGGTCTCTTTTTGGAACCACTCAAAATAAGAGAAGAGAACTTTTTATCTCCAAGTCGTGGTTAATGCGAAAAAATCCGTCGGACCCTCAAAGTGACACGACGAGGGATATTCTTCAGACCCAGCGAAGCACTTTCAAATTAAAACCTCCCCCAAAGTAGCTCCGCGGTGCTTCGCTTTTCAAGTCAATATTTACGTTATTCGGGAGAAAGTGAAGCGGTTTAAGTTGGTATCGTGCGTCCGGCTGACGCCACTGATTGAAACAGGACCTTGCAGTCATAACAAGAGTTGCAAGCATCACTCACACTGCGCAACCATAGCACAAAGTAAGCCCTCCCACTTCGGTGGTATTGTTGTTTTTGCTCATAATATATATATATATATATATATATATATATATTAATGCATATGAAATACTGGGTTCTTAATATGATTATATTTAAGATACTTTGTAGCCATATTGTGTACCTTACGCAGCCTTTGATGCTGTAGTCCGAAGAGCTCATACCTGCAAAAGCATTTTTTTTCCTCAAAGGTTACTGCACATGAAAAATTAATGTGATTTTAAATCAATATTTGTTAAAACAGTAGTTGCAAGAGTATCTTTTGAAAAGCAAACAAATCGGCCTACTACCGGTTTAGTGTGAAAGAGTAATCCTATCGAAGGGCACCATCATCTGGAGACTTTGGGACAGTGCAATGTTTTAGCCTTAGAAATTATTTTACAGCGTTTCTGCTATTAATGTTACATTTTTATAAAAATGTGGTAAAAAGGACAATGTAGACTTGTTGTATGGCATATAGGCTGCAGTCATTAAAACATCTCACTTATAATCTCTTGGACAGAATTGCACGATTGTTGGATTTCTGCTGGATTTTAATATGCTTTTCAAACATCACAACTGTTTCTATCAACCAAAACCACTACTTAATCTTGCCCAAAGTGATACAGTATCACTATGAAACCATGCCCTCTACACTCACCATGTGTTCATCATCTCTGTAGCATCCAGGTCTGGGTCCCCTGAGGTGCCCTAATCACAGATGGCTCATAGGTCTTTTCAGCAAGCTGTAGTTGACACCATCTGAGAATAAAACACCACGTCCCAGTCAGTGTGCCTAGATGGGTTTAGCATCAGCACGTTGTTTTCATATAGCATCAGGAGCAGATAATTTTAGTCAAACATCAAAATCACAAACCTAACATTTATAATCCAGTTCAACAGGAAACTGTGCTTTCAGTCCTCATATCTAACTTTCCAGTAAGGTCTTCTTTCCTGAAAATGCCATTTTCTGACAGATATTCAACCCAACAAGTAACAGAAATACCCAATACTGTTTCTGTGAAGATGAGGGCAGGGCTTTGTCATTGTGGAGCATTTTAAGGTACCCCACCCCACATATAATAGCGCCACAGTTTTTCAGTCAGTGTGGGTTATTATAAATCGCTTAATCTGTACAGAAACATGCTTTACAGGTGGTTATATTTTACCAGATTTTTCATTAAAGATTGCAAGCTGCAAAATGAAGACTACAGAAGACAGAAATTGCCATCCTGAAGGTAGACAACCGAAGCCACCTTAAGACTGAGATGAATGCATCTTTCCCACTTATTGATTTGGCACAGCACTCAGACCAGTTAGCTGAGATGCTTGCAGCTCCCATAGATTGTGTCTCTATCAGTTATCCTGTATTGAAAATGTGCAATCAGGACTTTTTAAACAGTTGGGGTTGTACAGTAATACGTATGAAAAAATAACAAGCTTGAAACACATAGCCTTGTATGTTTGTTTTGACCATGATCAATGTAACAGGCTTACTGACACTAGCATTCATGTACCAGATCCTTAGACGTTTTCAGAAATATAGTTAATGTTTATTTCTTGACTTTGGGCACTCACAAAGAAGACAAATAGCCTATAAACTGTAAATTCAGGTGTGCTTAAAAAGAGGACAAATATTAGTGAAATGTAACATTTTTAATATGTTATTATTCACCAGACTATTCTCTTAATTGACCTAACAACTTAAAATAAAATAAAATAAATTTTTACACTCTTTAAATTCCCATTTACTTCAAATTTATTTAAACATACATTTTCAACTGCCTGAATCAAAAAGATAAATGTCTAAAATGTTTATTGCATCAATTCTGCAAACAAAGCTATCTCAGCTAACGCCAGTTTAAATTTAATTCAGTAAAACTGTATCAGTGATTTTAGTTTAAAGGAGCAAACATTGTACAGCCTTAGCACACAACATGTATTCTTTATTAATCCAAGTAAAAGTCTCATTGAGATTAAAAATCTGTTTTCAAGAGTGACCTGGCCAATAGGGCAGAAGAGAGTGTAACAATTATAAATACAAACAATCCCACTAATACAAGTGCCACACAGTTTGTGAACACAACCTCCAGATCATACGTAATAGCATATCAAGAACAAAAAGGTTTCATTTCACATGAATTTCACTGCAACTTTTAAGAAGATTCACACTGACCAAGTGTACTATTTTCTCGATCATATAAAACTAACTTAAACTCCTGCATAGTAGCCTAATCCTTACTGACAGTTTCAAGTCCTTGTGTAAATTATTCCAGGAAAAGGGGCAGCATATTTAAAAGCATTTTCAATCAATTCTGTTCTTACTCTGGGAACAAACATTCGCTAAATATTGTGAGAGCCAAGGCTGTACTGATTATGATTTTTACACATGTAGACCCTCTGCAGGCTAACATAATCTCACTAACTGCATGTCTTTGGACTGTGGGAGGAAGCTGGAGTACCCGGAGAGAACCCACGCAAACACGTGGAGAACATGCAAACTCCACACAGAAAGTCCCTGGCCAGATGGTGGATTGGAACTCAGGACCTTCTTGCTGTGAGGCAACAGTGCTAACCACCGCCTCCCCCCTAAAAGAATCCTATACCTTAATATGCAGATTTACCTCAATAAACTGAAGCAGCCTGATAAATAAAAACGGTCGCATGAAAACTGTTTCCAGATAGAAGAAGAAGAATGGTGAGCACTTTATATGGACTACTATGTTGTAGCTCTACCATGTGGCTAATTTTTGAAGAATGTCGTATGAATTATTAATAAAAGCACTGTGTTGTATTGCAGTCGCAGTAGTAGTGCTGGTAGTGTAGTGTACGTATAGTCAAGGCTATAACATTCTCTAGTGTTGGTTGTAAGAAGTTTTTAAATGTTGAAAATAAAGTGGGAAAAATAAGGCCAGTCGATTAAAGGAAAAGGGACGGTTCTAAACCCACGATTGGCTGATTCATAGAGGCGGTGTCCAGAACTCCTCCTGTCTGATTGGTTGCTTGGAGAGTAGCTGGCCAATGACTGTGCGAGTTTTTAATGGATACGGTGAATGACAATTCAGGAACTCCTGCTCGCACCGCATGTAGCGCAAAGAAGGAGGCGTAAACACTGACATAGCTAGGTAGCCATAAAGGTAAGCAATAAAACGACATTAAAAATATTTTAATCAGTTGACGTTGTATATCTTTTTACGTTGAGACTATGGTATGTTAAAAGTAATGTTACCGGAAATTCGAGCGTTTAATCGGATTTCTTTTGTAAATACGTGCTGGTTTAGTTTGGGCTCACCAGCGGAGCATCGGGATCTCAGTCAGGCCTGCTAACGCTAGCTCGTCACAACGACTTTGGTTGTTCCCCTGCGCGGGAAATTTTGTATTTATGGTAAATTCACTAAAATACCCGCGAAAACAATGTATCGTAAACATGTTTCGCTCTAAGCGTCGGTGAGACACTTTTCTTACTGGAAAAAGAGGATTGATCGTCGACTGAACCGCGTTTCTTGATCGTGGTCGTGAGGTGGTGTGCTAGCATGTACTAGCCAGCAGCACTAGTGTCTCGCGAGTACGCAGAAAAATCAACGTGACTAGGCCCGTGTTAGCGTAGCTTCAACCTTTGGCATTTGATTTCTGTTTTGCAAGCGCAAAACATTTCGGAAACACGTAGCCTGATACATACATTGAATAGAAGTACAGTTAACGTTTTTAAAACGATTTGGGTTATCTTACTCTTGTTTGTACCTCGAGTTTGTTGGTATTTTTGCAGCCGTTAAATCAACAAACGATGTGACGTGCTGGCCTCTGAAGCTAGCTTTCTAAGTTGGCATGCTTTCATGATTATTTATGTAGCAGTCAGTAGCGGATCGCATTTAATTTGTTTATTTTATCGAGGATTACTTGAATTCTGCTCTCCGCTTCAAATCGGAGACTCTTTGCGTCCAAATGTGGCCCGTAGATAAACATTAGAACGAATACTTGAAGGTGTTTAGTGACTTAAGCTGTAAATTGAAGTGAGACGGACACTTGGACGGCCAGTAAAACAAAAAAGAAACGAGCTTCACGTTGCGATTTCCTTTATGCAAAGTCATTTAAATTTATCTGCCTCATTTTGCTGCCCCACGTCTTCTTTTGGGTGGGTCTTAAAGGGGAATTGATTACTCATTAACTCACATTCTTCCTGACTTGATGTCTTCAGCACTAACGGCAAACAGAAGTTTGACCTATGGCAATCACAGCATGATCCCACTGAGGAAGTCGTGTAAGTTAGCTTAGTAGTTAAGTGTAGTCTGATGGCCAGTTATAATAGACTCTCCAG
>VUQI01048812.1:0-12002 GCA_015106735.1 Paratilapia polleni | reverse complement strand
CTCACTTCCTTTCACTCTCCATGTGTTTATACACCACTTGCATTTAATCATTAGTTATTATTAAACTCTGTCTCTCTCCCATAGGTGTGTCTTTTTGTCCTGTCTCCCTCTGCTCTCTTCTGTTTCTCCTCACCCCCAACCGGTCGCGGCAGATGACTGCCCCTCCCTGAGCCTGGTTCTGCCGGAGGTTTCTTCCTGTTAAAAGGGAGTTTTTCCTTCCCACTGTTGCCAAGTACATGCTCATAGGGGGTCGTCTGATTGTTGGGGTTTTCTGTCTAATATTGTAGGGTCTTTACCCTAAAATACAAAGCGCCTTGAGGCGACTGTTGTTGTGATTTGGCGCTATATAAATAAAATTGAATTGAATTTTTAAAATGTTTTTATTTTCTTCTTTTGCTGTTAAATATGTTTTCATTTTGTTTGGTCTAAAGCAACCATCACCCTCCAGAGCTGAAAAATGAAGCTCAAGCACCATTACCTGCAGTTCCTCCAACATCCACCAGAGGCTCCAGCAGTGAGTCAGTCCCCATAGACTCCCATGTTAAAATGTCCAACTTTACAGCAGAAATAAACATGTTTACAGCCTGATACAAAAACTGTTTGGTCTCTGTAGCTAATTTCCCCCTTCATAACACTTGTTTTTATAACGCACCTGTTTAAGGGGAGACCTTAAACAGGGGAGACCTTAAACAGGAGGAGACCCCAGGGCAGACCCAGGACACACTGGAGAGGTTACACCTCTCAGCTGGCTTGGGAACATCTGGATGTTCCCCCAGAATAGCAGGAGGAGGTTACCGGGGAGATGGAGGTCTGGGAGTCTCTAGTTAGACTGCTGCTCCCAAGATCTGGACCGGGATAAGCAGCAGAAGATGGATGGATGGATGGATTATTAGAGAGAGGATAAAAAGTTAATATGGGAGGAATATGATCTCTCTTTTTGGTTCTTGTTAGAACTCTGCTCTGCAGGTCTGATGTATGTTGTTGTCTCTGCAGGTCTGCGGACCTTCCGGCTCAGGCCTACCTGTAATGGGACCACTCTGAAGGAGAAGCAGCTGGAGGAGATCCAGGCTCCAACCACCAACCTGTACCTGCCCGTCCTCTACCTGCTTGCCTTCGTCGTCGGTCTGCCCTCCAACCTACTGGCACTCTGGGTTCTGGTGTTCCGGACCAAACCGCTGCCGTCCACCACGCTGCTCATCAATCTGACGGCGGCCGACTGCCTGCTGCTGTTGGCGCTGCCGTTTCGGATCGTCTACCACTTCCGAGGGAACCACTGGGAGCTCGGCGAGCCCGTCTGCCGCGTCGTTATGGCGATCTTTTATGGCAACATGTACGGCTCCATGTGGTGTCTGGCCTTCGTGGCTCTGGACCGATACATCGCTTTGGTCCACCCGTTTGGCGCCAGGACCCTGCGCAGCCAGCGGGTATCTCTGTACTTGTCAGCGGCGGTGTGGACGGTGGTGCTGGCCGCCATGCTGCCACTGCTGGTGTCACAGCAGACCTACGTGCTGGACACACTGCAGATCACCACCTGCCACGACGCGCTGCCCGAGGAGGAGCATGAGAACTACTTCCTGCCGTATTTTGCCACTCTGTTCGCTACTTGCTTCCTGCTGCCCTTCGCCATCGTCCTGTACTGCCACAGCGCTGTGCTGCGCACCCTGCTGGCCGAGGGGAAGCGCTACGGTCATGCCATCAGGGTGACGGTGCTGGTGCTGCTGGTCTTCATAGTGTGTCTGCTGCCTAGCAACATCCTCCTCCTCCTCACCTACGCTGATAGCTCCCTGGACGGACACAGCGAGGACCTCTACGTGCCCTACATGGTGAGCTTGGCGGTGAGCACCTTCAACAGCTGCATCGACCCCTTCATCTTCTACTATGTGTCCCCGGAGTTCAGAAACGAGGCCAAGAGTGCTCTGTGCTGCCACGGCGATTCCGGGGATAAAACATCCTCTCTGGGGAACAATTCGTCATCTTCATCATCAGGCCTGAGGTCAAAGGTCACCCTGCTGTCCATGTCCAGTCGGCAGGGGACATGTCAGACACCTTGCACCTCTGAATAGCACAGAGCGACGGTCACATGACTGCTGACATCAGCTGTCACGCAGATGTCTCCAAAATGTTGGACTGCTCCTTTAAATGGGGAGCGTATATTGTGATATGAAGGCTGTATTGATCCCTGATTGGTTCTGATCCAGTCAGCTGATGTCAGAAGTTTAATGATGATTCTGTTTATTTTGAACCAAAATAAAGAAAATCTGGAGCTTCAGTGTGATAACTCCTCAGATAACAAATGTTTAAAAGATGGACGTAGCTCGCTGATCTGAAACGTGAAGGGCCTTAAAACTGCATTCTCTGTAATGACCAGCAGGGGGTGACTTCTCTGGTTGTAAACTATTCTGGTTCTGGTTTTGTAGAAGTCTGAGAAAACAGCGCTGGGCCTCCTCTCTGAGCCAGCAAACACTTTCAGGTTTTCAGGTTTCCAGTTTCAGGTCTTACTGAATGAAATGTGAAGTTCTTTTTGGACATTATGGACCCATCAGAGTCACAAAGGACAATTATCCAGGACAGTCATTAGCCAATGAGCGTGCAGCATCTTCAGTTTCTCCGCCCCTCGCTTGTTACATCCAGTTTCAAATTGCCAAGATGGTGACAGTGAAAACACTCACCTTGAGGCTTCACCAACGGGTGGCGTCGCAGTGGACATGTCCATCTTTTTTACTGTCCACTGGTGAGTAAGCTAGCTGCGTGTTGCACCACCTCAGCGTAAAGACTGTGTAAAGTGATCATTAAACAGCATGTTTAACCCGCCAGTTTGTTCAGTTAGAGGCTGTAAGGCATCTGTCACCTGTATGATTCGTTTAGGACCTCAGGTCCATTTTAAAATCCAGATGATCCCAAGCAGCTGATGGTCTGATTGCTACTGGTTTTATCCGGGAGCTGGGACAGCTCTGACTTTCCTCTGTCATCAAAGTCTGTATGAATAAAGGTGGCTGTGATCTTTATATTAGAGTTTGCTCTCAGATGGAAATCTGTTCTTTCACTTCTTAGATCTGAGTGTATTCAGCTTCAGCTGCTTTTCTTTGAATGTGTTTGAAATGTGGTCTGTCAAAGCTTTCTCTGTTTGTCTCTGATCAGTTTGACATCAGCCCCTGGAGGGCTGTGTGGTTCTTCAGATTAGAGATGATGGGCCATCAGGCACAGACAGGACTGAGAGGAAACAGATTTTAAATCTCTGTAAAACATTTTTTTTGTAGACAGATTAAAAGCCATTTATTCCTTTGTGTTTCTGTGATGAGGCCAGTCACCATCAGCATTTATGCAGGAAGGGTTAATTTATTCAGGTGTTGCACCAAAGCAATCTATGTGTTCCTGTTCTTTATTACAGTGAGTATGAAACTGATGGGAGAGAGTTTCGTGTCTGCAGGATGGATGATTTCAGGGTTAAGACTCCTGAAATCAGTCCTCTGAGGGACATGGACATGAATCAGCAGCTCTGAGAGCCGGCTCAGTTTGGGGAGGGTTTGTGTCCAGGAACAGGAATTAATAGATTGAATGTTGTGACCACTTCATGATAAGAAATACTTTATTCATAAATGAAGTCCTGTGAGACTGGTTTCCTCACACACAGTGGATTCAAAGGACTATTCCAGTGATACGACACATATCATTTCTACATCGATGCATAGACTGAGCGTAAACTGCAGGAAACAGTGTTCACCAGCCAAACTCGGCCTTTTCTTTACATCTGAACTGAACTCTCTGATTCAGGACTTTCAAAACTTCCCATGTGAAGCTCTCACTGAGCTTTTTGTTGGCTGGACATCAAACCACAAGTCATCTTTAGAAAGCCTCCAGAGGAGCTCAGAGCTTCTTCTCCACCTTCAAACCAGGAGCAAAAACATGTCGTCAGTGTGAAGACCATCAGAGTGAGCTGGTCCTCACAGTCAGTCACATGATGGAGGTGCACCAGGATGGAAACGGCAGAGCAGCGTGAGTGCCGGCAGAGCCGCACTGGGACCATCACACCGTCAACTGGGAGCCCTGGTGGACACACAGGATCTTTGGCTTTCATGTCGTCTGCATGTCTGCCGCCAGCTGCTTCTCGCTCACTGCATCACATCCTGCCACACCTTCACCACAAAGCTTTTCAAAGTAAGAGCACCTCTTTGAAGAGGACGTAGTTGATATGACAGCTCTGAACCAATCAGTGTACAGCAAACCAGCAGTTTAATAACAGAGTCCACCATCGCAAATCTGTACAAGAACATCACAGAGAGTTTTTATTAACCGGCTCTGTACAGTGTCACCAGTAAAACCAGTGAAACCAGTTCAAACCAGCAGCCTTACTGTAACACAACAGTAAGACTGCTGTAAAATAAAAGTCCCATAAATACACATGTACGTTATGGCAGACATGTTTAAAAATCTCATTATAAATCACAATACAGCGTCTCATCCTCTCATCCAACGCTTCAGGTTAAAGTGATGACCTGAAGATCCAAATCAATGCTGAGTTATGACCTGTGGTAATACCTGATGGCAGTACTGCAGTATTTATATGTGTGCAGTATTATGAACTTTTATTTTATAGTTATTTTATTAAGTTATTTTATAATAACTTTTATTATGAAGCCGTCACAGGAAACGCAGCATTTGTCACTTCCTGCTGACAGAGCGGCTCAGTTTGAAATGTTTCATGGAGTGAGAAGCAGCAGCACAGCCAGCGACAGGCAGAACACCTCACACTGCTCCCAGCAGGAGGCGCCAAACCCACCGGCAAGAATCTTCCAGATCGCCACTTTAAGCTGACTGTCGCAGACATCTGCACTCAGACGCCTCATTGGTTGATGCTCATCACTGGAATGATACAACGAAGCAGCCACCATGTTGCTCAGGTGTACCCAGGTGTGTGAGTGAGTGTGTGTGTGTGTGAGGAGGCAGAGGTCTTATTAAAAGTACAGCTGATGTTCACACAGGTTGATTTTCTCCAGATGTTACAGCTGTGTTTATGATACCAGAGGCTGAGTTTGGTTTAGGACGCAGCTTTTCCTCCCGCTGCGTTCCTGTGATGTCACAGCGACTCTGATGGTTTCTGATGTTTAATGTCTGAATCGTGCAGCTGCTGTTTGTGATGTTCTGCTGGCAAATCAGAGAGGGAAAAGTTTCACTTAAACCAGTTTCCTGTCCTGCTGCACACCACTCATCTGCTCCTTCAACGTCTCTAACTTTATTTAAACATGTCCATGTGAACATCGTTGTGCAGCTCTGCAGGTTTCAGGCCCATATGCAGGTTACCTGTTGCTGCGAGTCACCTTAGAGCTTCAAACACGTTTTTCTTCTTTACCTGACGTGAGCCAGCGTTAGCTTCATTTAGTGTCGGATTAAAGAGGGATTACTCACTGCGAGATTAAACATGTTTAATGTTAGAATATCATAAAACCGAGAATGTTATTCCCTGTTTCTGACTGTTTCTTACAATCAAACGGCAGCAAAAAAAGCAGCAATAAAGTTAAAGAACACGTCAGAGTTTCCGATGGTGGCTGCACAGGTGCATCTCTCCACCTGATGGACCGTCTCCGTGCAGACACCTGTGATCAAAGGTGATGAGCTGATGACACACAAACACTTCCTGTTACATAGAGAGAGCTGTGCACTAACCCATGATGAGAAAAATAAAACTGAATGAATGCAAAGACTCAGAGGACCTGAGGATCAGTCAGAACATCTTCTCACAGAAACAAACCAACCAGCAGACGCTGGTGAAACTGAACCTCCTGCTGGTCCTTCCAGACCTGCACACGTCCCCTCAGATGAATCCTGACTCACATCAGCTGTTCAGTCTGATCCGATCCAGTCTGAGTTCATCCTCAGCTCTCAGTCTGTTAAACACATCTCCGGCAGGACAAACTGATGCAGCTGCATAGCCCTCTAAAGGCAACAGAAGACTCTGCACACGGGCTGAAAGAATCAGAGACAGAAGCGACAGGACGCCTGGAAATAGCGTCTCAGATCAACAAACCCTGAAAAAAAAACATGTACTGAGGGCTGAATTCATGCTGGTGAGGTCTGCACAGCTTCGACTCAGCTTCAGTCATCTACAGTTTAGTCATCACAGGTTCATTTAGTGACTCTTCTGGAGCTGTCGGCTGCATCATGTGACCTTCCTCAGCTCATTGCGGTGTCAGCTGCGGTTTCTAAAGTTAACAATAAAGTCCCGTAGGTGGTCATGTGATATGATCTGTAACATCTTTCTTTACCTCATGAAGCACCGAGTTGACTGCAGGCACATTATAACTCAAACTGTGAATAGATGAAGATCATGTGATGCAGCTGAAAGCTGCTAAATGGAATGACCTGTGCTTCAAGCTGACTCCACCTTTCACGCCCGTTTCTGTGTTGTGCAGTCCTCAGACATCGTACGGCCTCTCCTCTTCTTCCTGCTCCTCCTCCTCTGTCTTCTTGATGAAGGCAGATGACAGCTCCTGCAGGAGCAGCTCCTGCGATGGCGTGCAGACTCCCTGGAGTGTCTGCCCCCTCCTTGCTGGAGGCTGACGAGGGGCGTTCGAGTCTGGCGAGTCTGCTTCTCCGTCGCCTCCTCCTGCTCCTCCACTGCTGCCGCTGCTCTGCTCCAGAGTCTCCACGGAGCCGCCTGCTGTCCGGACCGCCTCCGGGATCATCATGTGATCTAAATGTCCGGTCTCCACAGGAACCAGCCTGAGCGGTGGGTGGTCTGGTACTTCCTGGGTCTCTGCGATGCTGCTGGACAGGAAGCTGGTCTCCAAAGACTTCAGGACCTGCAGGCCGAAGTCTCCAACCTCCTCATAGAGCGGCTCAGGGAGGTCAGGAGACTCCGAACGCTCCTCAAACGAGTCCTGCTGGACCTTCATGGGCTGAAGGGACAGACCGAGAGAACAGATCAGAACACAGAGAGACTGGATCAGTCCTGGAAGACCCCAAATGAGTTTACCTCCTCCAGATGATTGCCGTCTACAACATGCTCACTGAGTAAGATGAGAAAAAGTACAAAGTACTCACAAAGTACATGGAGAGAGTCCTCCTGTCGTGTAGTTTCCTCTGCAGGGAGAAGACAAAGTAAAATCTGATCAGTTTGTGTGTTCGATGTGTGAGGAGACACAAACGGCAGCTAAAGGATGAAGCTGATTTCCTCTTCAGAAACTGTGAAAAGGCTCAAACTGCCCTGTTTTCTACTTTTAGTGTGAAATAAGGTGACGGGTGCTTGTCTGTCCTGATGTGTGAGCTCTGCTTTCACAGTTTGATTCTGACCAGCGTCTGATTGGCTGACAGCATGCTGCTGTTGCTCTCGTCTCCTCTGATGGGGACGAGCGGCATCGTGCCGAACTTCTGCTTGGAAATGTCAGAGGAGGAGTGACGGCGTAGCACGGGAGGACCGGGGTCATCATTCTGGAACAGAAGCAGATCCATGAAGACCAACAACAAGCTGACATGCTCTCCAACCTGCAGAGAAACAGAAGCAACACCTGATCCCAGGTAAACATACCTGAGCTTTGAGGAAGCTGGTGATCCAATCCCACAGCTCGGTCTCGCTGCTGCAGCACAGGTACCTGAAGCAGGGGAGGGGGACAGAAGAACTGAAATAGCTTCTTTTATTTAACACAAAAATTGACTAATTCATTTGATTTCTTTATTTGATCACAGCTAAATGCAACGTTTGAATGCACGTCACGTTTACAGAACTTTTATTCTTGTTATTGTGATGCAGGGCGTCCACACACTTTTGGAAACCAGCTTTAAGGAAACAGGAACATGTGAGGCTTTCGTCTGCAGAGCAAAGCTGCATCAGAACTCACACTCTACATCTGACTGAGATTTACAATCAGCTGCTGAAGCTGCAGCATCAAACTCATCTGTCTGCTCTCAGCGAGACCTCTGGAAACACCTGAAGAAACACAAACACGTGCAGGGGAACTGCCTGCTGTCGTCACTGGGAAATAAAACTAAACTTGTGATGCACAGAGAGCGCTGAGGAGGTGCCTGCACACCTGCTGCAGGTGAGCGTGCAGCTGATGAGGACAGGTGAGCCGCGATACTTACAGCTGGTGCTTCTCTGACATCACTGTGAAGCCCCACCTGCACAGGAAAACACACAAACCGTCAGATTAACACACCAAGTCTCACAGAGATGTTCAAACTGTTTGATGACTCACTAAGGCTGCTGACCTCTGACCTCTGCCACTCATTATTCAGTTCAGAGGGTGTGCTTTGCTTCTGATCTCAAGTCACTGTGCTGTGAGCGGGGCGCTTGACTCGGGTCAGCTTTTGCATCTGCGCTAAGAGGACTCCTGAATTTGCACTCTGACAGCAGCAGACACACAATATGTACAGATTTTATCTTATTTATGACCAAGAATTTAGGGCTCGCCATCGGCGGCATGACGTGTTCATCAGATCTGGATGTATCCAGGTTCAAGTGCTGTGACTGTGACTGACAGAAATCTTAGAAATGATGTCAGTTAATTCCTGGTTGTATGTTATTAGTTAACTACATGTTACTTCACTAGTCCTGATTTTGTAGCAGATATATATTTTTCCAGGGTATCTGCTTAAATATGGCCGTGGCGTTTGGGACTGAGGACTGTTAGCTCATCTCATATACTTTGTATCTGATCAGTGTGTCCATTCAGAGAAAGGTCACCTGTGTCACCCAGTCCAGGAGTCCACATTTTCCTGCCTGACAACTCAACAGAGGCTGAGGTGAAGGAGATCCACAGATACGAGCGCCTTTGATCAGACACACAATCTGTACTTTCACATCGCTGAGGAGAAACTACGGGCACTTTAAAGAAAGCTTAAAAGTCAAAAACAGTGAGGCTGGGGACGTTTAACTACGGGTTATATGCTTTATGGAAAGGAATTAATTAATTAGTTAATTAGCAGTAAAGTTAGTTTCATTTACAGACTGAAATGTTGCTACATCACTGCTCTGCCCGATCAAACTGCAGCCTGTATGAGGACGTTTTTATTTAAAGGAACACCTCTACAAGCCAGTTCAGAAACACCTGAGTCCAGGTAGCTTTTTCAGAGACTGCCTTTTAATAAAGACATGAAACATCCAGCTGTTGGTGTTTGATTAGTTTATCAGATTGTATTTGCCAGTAAGTGTGTGTGTGTGGTTAGACAGCAGTAGGAAAACATCATCAGAAAAACAGAATCCAACCAAACGAGCTAAATTCACATCCAGTCAGTCAGTGTGTGAACCTGAGAGATGATCTGAAGGTAACATCAGAGTCAGGTGTTTTCAGGTGTTTCTCTTTAAAGATCAGAGAGCCATCAGAGTCTGACCTTCACAACATTTCACAGGAGGTGAATAAATGACACGTGTGAGGACGTCAGAAAGCTGGAAAAGGTTCCAGAAACTTCTCTAAAGAGTCTGGACTCCATAGTCCACAGACTGAGTCCACATGGAGGAGGTCCAGATCAGCTGACCTCAGTACAAAATCATCTCAGCAAAACGCTGGACAAAAACAAAACAAAAACATGTGACATCACGTAGGAAGTGTGTGTATGTGTTACCTGGTTGGAGCCTTCAGCTTCTTGCGAATGCCGATGTAGATCTTCATGGACTTCAGAGACCACTCCTTCTCAGGTTTGATGCTCTGAACAGTGACACAGACCAGTGAGGACGGAGGACGAGACTGGTTTTTACTGGTTTTTACTGGGTCGGAGCCCTGCTTACCTTCTTGTCTTTGAGCAGCAGCAGTTTGTGGTCTTGGATCTGGAACGTTCTCTCCTGGAACCTGGTCCCCTGAAGGAGCTTCGGAGGCTCCTCTCGACACCGCAGCAGACCCACCTTCATGATCTCACTCTTATAGGCTGACACACACACACACACAGATGGGCATGTTAGAGGTTAATGCTGACATCAGAGGTGTGTTATTGTGCTGGTGTGTCGACCTACAGGTGAGGAGGGTGATGCCTTCTCCTTTAGGAACCCTCTTCACCACCAGGTAGGCGGAGCTCGGGTCGGCCATCTTACACCACTGCAGAGCCTGCTCCAGGACCTTCTCTTTGGGGTGTAACGGACGCTCTGAGATGACGACAACAACAAACCTGTGAGACAGGCGACCTCTGATCTCTGAGCAGGTGCATCAGAGAGAGACAGGTGTGTTTGCTCACCCAGCTGACCGTCCTCGATGGCCTCGAACGTCATCCACACGTCTTTGTCCCCAGCCGGGACGTTCCTCATGTAGAGAACCTGATTGGTCAGCTCCTCGGCACACATGGTGGGGGACACCTGCAGGGGTCAGAGGTCACGCAGCTGCAGCGATCATCGGTCACCATTATCAGTAAGAGTATCGATTAACCATGCTCAGCCTTACTTTGAGAGTTATGCAGCAGTCCGGTATCTTCATCTCCAGATAGACTTCAATGATCAGATCACCGGCCTGAGAGAGCTGCAGCCAAACACAATCAATCAGTCAGTCAACCAGTCAATACAATCAATCCATCCAGTCAGTCAATCCAATCAATCCAATCAGTCAATCAGTCAGTCAATCAATCAATCAACCAATCCAATCAATGCAACCCACATGTAATGCAACATGTAACTAATTAGAAAACTATGATTAAGTGAAATTATTCACATGAAAGCTTTAAACTGAGTTTTGTGACAGAGGAGGAAACTGAATTCAGAAAGCCAGCCAGTGAGGCGGAAATGAGAGTCAGATAAAATGAAAACAAGGAGAAAAACACAAACAAACACAAAGAATAACAACAAAACAATAAACAGGAACACTGAGGAGACAACGTCTAAAATCTGTTGTCAGAATTTACAGGAAGTCACTGATGTTGTGATCCTGGTCTCATCAGGCCGGCCGTTTCATGGTCAGCTCGACTTTAAAAAGGACCCACCTGAAGTAATCTGAGGCTCATAAGAGCCAGGATCGATCCAGTCTCAGGAAAATAAGAGCACGAATGACTTTGTGCAGGTCGGAGTTTGAGAGCGTAGCTTTAATTCTGGAGCTTATTTGGAGGAAGCAGGACTGAACTTTTACAGTGAGTCAAAGCGTGCTCCTTATTTTCACATCAGACTGACAGAGTCAGAGAGACGAGGCTGAGATGGTTTGGACATGTGCAGAGGAGGGACAGTGGATATATTGGACAAAGGATGTTGAAGATGGAGCTGCCAGGCAGGAGGAAACCTGTGTGTCATCTGCGTATCTTTGAAAGGAGACGTGTACCTGCACTGGTGGGGATGAAAGCTGTTTGTGTACCTGAGTGTCCTTCCAGGTGGTGATGAGGCTGATTTCCAGCTCGATCTGAGTCTGATGCTCCTCGTCGATCTGAAACACGTCACAGGTCAGCACATTTTGTTTTCGGACACATAGGAGAACATCTTAGCGTCCGCTCACAGGTTACTCACATCAAAGACGTACAGGTAATTGTCTATCAGGTCTTCCACGATCTTCACCTCGTGTTCACCTTTCCCGTCTGTCTGGAACAGACTGGGAGCGAACAGCAGCGACAGGTTCTTGGTGCACATCTGGTTCAGATCAGCACACTTCTGGACCCTGAGGACAGGAAATGATCTCTTTAGTGAGGGTTGGGTTTGTTTTAGCCACATGCTTAAGAGCTCAAAGTGTCCTGTACTCATCTGGCATTACACTTTGTCACTTAAAAGACCACGGAGGTGTTCGGTAGCTAGTCTAAGTAAGTGATTAACAAAGTATTTAGATGCATATTTATACCTATAATTATTAAGATATGAGCTCATTGTTTGTGAGTGTGTTCATAGAGGTTTTATAAATACTTATTTTGTATTGTAATTCATGGTTAATTCAGGCAGTTACTGGTTGTTAGTTCAACCCTTAACAGCAGCAAAGGTAATGTAAAGTCAAGTTCACCTGTCAGCAAAATAGAGGCCGCCATGGTAAGGCATCAACAGACAACATGGCTACGAGGCTAGTTAGCCGCGCTAGCTTAACTCAGCTAAACTCACCAAGACACATTTCCAGCACAGT